>ML664180.1:5877044-5964035 GCA_007570785.1 Antilocapra americana | reverse complement strand
TGTGATACTTAGTCTAGGAACTCAGTAATTAAGTCTTGCATTCCAAATAGAACATGTATGGGGAGAATTTCAATGGCTGATAACCAAGGAAGACCCTGGAGATACTCATATATTGTTGTGAAGTCCATCAAGGAGTTTGCCTTCTCAGACCTTCCACCTGGGGTTGCTGGTCCTTATTCAGTTTTCTTAGTACGTGCCTTCCAACCAGCCCTGCAGAGTATTAACAATGGATATGGTATTGGGTTACCTTAGACTAGTTGGTCTCCTCATAAGGTGCTATGGTCTACACGCTTGTGTTCTCTGCCGATTTGTGTGTAGAAAACCTAATGTCCAAAGTGATGGTTTTAGGAGGTGGGACCATTGGAAAATGACTAGGTCATGAGGGCAGAGCCCATATGAATGGGATTAGCGTTTTTTTGAAAGAGGCCTGAAATACTTGCTCATCCCTTCTATCTAGGGGTGGAAGAAATGTCTGTGTCTGGGAAGAGACCCACACTCACTTGATCAGGTTGGCACTCTGATCTTGGACTTCTAGCCTCTAGAACTGTGATAAACAATGTTGTGTATAAACCTCCCAGACTCTGGTATTTTGTAATCGCAGCCTGAATGGATGAAGACACTGGACATGAATCAGTGAGAAAAAAAAATTGTCAGTCTTGCTTTCCCTTCAACAGTCATCCTCCAGTCCTCTTGCCTGGAGAATCCCTTGGACGGGGGAGCCTGGTGGGCTGCAGTCCAGAGGGTCGCGAAGAGTCGGACATGACTGAGCGACTTCACTTCCACTTTTCACTTTCATGCATTGGAGAAGGAGATGGCAACCCACTCTGGTGTTCTTGCCTGGAGAATCCCAGGGACGGCGGAGCCTGGTGGGCTGCCATCTATGGGGTCGCACAGAGTCGGACACGACTGAAGCAACTTAGCATCAGCAGCAGCAGAGACAGTCATGAAGGTGGAACAGGTAGCATAGATATTCAATTCCAAATAAAGTGGCACATAGTAACATCATCCATGGAACTGTAAATTTCGTTTTGTAGATCTCTGGCATGCTCACCTGGGAAGGCATTTTCTTAGATGTATTTAACATTTAAACCAATAGGTTCTGAGTAAAACAAATTACCTTCTATAATGTGGGTGGGCTTTATGCAATCAGTTGAGGGCCTTAAGAGCAATGATTGAGGTTTCCCAAATTAAAAGGAATTTAGCTTCAAGACTGTACCCGATTTCCAGACTGTCAGCCAAGTCTACAGAGATGGAGCAACTAGACACTAAGGCCTGTCACTGGGCTCTCATCTGAGTCCTAACATAAATGCTCTTTGATTTAAAAAACTTATTTTCACTTCTCTAGGCCTAAGTTTTCTCAACTACACAAGGAAATTAGATTTGAAAATCCTTTACATTTCCAAAGACGATGCAAATCTTTGTATAAAACATGACCTCAAGCTGAAGTTTTATTTGTGGCTTTCTTGAAAAGAAAATTATCGATTTGTTCTGTAGCTTCCCTGTTTGGATCTCTTATACTCCTCACTATCGGTTCTGTCTCACACTGTATTTCTCTAGCTTAGCTTTAGGAAGAAATCCTTGATAGAAATAATTACCTGACTGTTAGGGAATTCTATTTTTATCTCCTTAGTCTTCCATGTAAAAGCCTGAATTGTAGTCAGTGCACTCTAGTGAGATATTATTTCAAAATGTCAGCATGTCACTTTGAAGAAGTTTACCAGTTTACAAATAAATGGGTCTTGAAGTATACAGAAGAGGCATGATTTGCATGCTTTTGTTTCCTGCAACTGTCTCCACCCCCCACCCCACCCCCCGCCCGAATAACATCTATTCTTTTTCTGTTTGCCTGAAGCTATATAGAATGCATGTGGGTTGGTGGCTCAGATGGTAAAAGAATCTGCCTTTAAGTGCAGGAGCCCTGGGTTCCATCCCTGGATTAAGAAGATCCCCTGGAGAAAGGAATGGCCACTCACTCCAGTATTCTTGCCTGGAGAATTCCATGGACAGAGTAGCCTGGTGCTTTGTAGTCCGTGAGATCACACAGAGTCAGACGTGAGGTAGCGACTAACACTTTCACTTTCATATAGAATGCATTCTCTGTTTGAAAGAGAAAATTAACAAAATGGAACTTTCATCTGGAATAGCAGTTAAGATTTTCTCCAGTCATCTAATCCAAGATATTAATCTCCTGGGACCATCGTGCCCAGGAGGGTGAAATTCCCATGCAAATTGTCACTAACATCAATTTGACAATCACTCATTTAATATATGCTGTGTGCAAAGACTTATGCTACAGAGGAATATAAAGAAAAGCAACATCTCTGAAAGTCCGTTTCCTCATCTCTGAAATGCTTATATTTACCTTTTTGAGGTTATAATATGTATCTCAAAAAGCACTATGAAGATGGAATGTGTAAAAGACCAGTTTCTGGCATGGTTGAGATACTAAATAGTAACTTCAGTGCAGCTGGTGTAGCCTTTGACTCTTAGGGAACTGAATTTAAGTAGTGGGAATTGACATTATTCAGATAATTAGCTATAAACGAAAATGTGGTCAGTGAGATGAAAATGGTGAGAATGAATTTAGGATGCACCAAGGAGGAAGATGGTACTTTTTTTCGTCTAGAGAAAGTAGGCAACAATTCATCAAGAAGGTGAATTTCTTTTGTACCTTGGAAGAGAGATTAGGTGGTTGTGTGCTCTGTAAGCGTAGAGCCTAAGTGACTCCACCTTAAGAAAAGGAGGCACCATCTTATAACAAAGGGCAACACCTAGGTTCTTGAAAAAACCTGCAGTGTAGTCCAGCCCTCACCCCCTGGCACCACCCTAGACACGACCAATCACTGTGCGTCGGGGAAGCGCCACAAAATACGCCAGTCGGGGCTGTTCGCAGGTGAATATACCTATCAGCGGCTAGCGCCCGAAAAACCCCTGACCTCCCCTCCCGTCCTGGCCAGTCACAGGACGCTGAGGCACATTACCCCATTCGCGCCCTCCATTCGCTCCCTCCTGCCCTTTGTCTCTTTCCCTTTCTCTTTCCCTTTCTCTTTCCCTCAAATAATATGAGGCCTGAACTGCATCTGTTGCATTTACTGAAGTGGAAGGCATTGGTGAACTTAGCCTGAGTAGTTGAAGCTGAGAGTATAAAGTGAGGAAACAGCTAAGAGGAGGCGGCAAATTGTCAGATTCAATGGCAGGATACCTGTGATCATTTTTGTGTTTTTGGAAGGAAACCTAATACAATAGTCTTGTAGTAGTTATACAAAAGTTAATTTCATTTGTTGAATGAATGAATATTTAGGGGAAAAAAGGTTAATTATGCTTGAAATAGGACAAGACTTTGGGGAAAAGAGTTGAGATTATCCTCTGGTTCCAGCAAATTACTAACTTTGTGACCTTGGGCAAGTCTTTTAACTAACCACTCTGAGCCCTAGTTTCCTCACTTATAAAATGAGGATAATGATAATTGATCTCATTTCCCTAGAGAGTTGGCAGACGTAAGAAACTTTACACAAATGTGTTTTATAGACCCTGGAGTTCTAACCTAGTAGAAGGTACTATTTTAATATTAAAAAGATTGGAAGCTGTATCAGACTCCGTCCAGGTGGACTGCCCATTTCCTCTTCTCACGCTATATTTCTTGGTGAGCCTTGCAATCAGATAGCACGTATCCTAGGTTGAGCCAATGACAATGCCCAGAGGTGTCAGGTGCCACTTCCAAGACTCAGCCATGGAGACCTCCCATAGGGCTCCTCCGTCTCCTTCTGTTTCTGCTGGCTTGATGCATGTCGGTGGGTGGGTGGAAAATATATATTGATGGGTTTTCCCATTGTTACTACTAATTTGGAAAATGATTTGGCAATAGCTTCAAAGTTGGAACAGTCTCATACTTCATAGTCCTGCAATGGTACTCCTATGTATATTTACTCTAGAGATACTGCAAATATGCTTTAGAAGACATCTGTGAGTGGGTTTATTGTCTATAATAACTTCAAACTGAAAACAACGCAGACGTTCATTAATTGGAAAACCAAATACCCATTGATAGAAGAATGGAGAAAATTTATAGTCACATGAAATTAAACAACAGTGAAAAACAATCCTTGTATCTGTGTGAAACTACATAGATGAGAGTAAGAAATATAGTGGTAAATGAAAATAACAGGTCACAAAGGAAAGGACATATGATAAAATTATTTTTAAAAAAACTTTAAACCACTCCCTCCCAAAAAACTAGACCCAGTGATACAGAGTTTAGCACCATAGGCACCTTATTTGTTTAAGAGGAAGAGAACTGTGTAAGTAATGCATTCCCCAAACAATATTTCAGATAACAACCTCAAAATTTATTAGCTTCAAAAAGAAACATGTATTCTTTATCTAGCTCAGGCATCTACTGCATTCCCCTGATCTTGCCCTGTTCAGCTGATCTTGGCTAGGCTTGCTCACGCTTCAGTGGGATCTAGAGGTCGTCCATGTTGTTCTGGTCACCTTGGCGGACCCCTGTTCTCAGCTTGGCTATTGACTGATCTCAGATAGCTGTGATGCAGTGTGAACAGCTTTGCTTCGCACATCTGTCCACGTTCAGTGGGCTAGCCTGGCCACGTTCTCATGTCAAGCCCCAGAGGGAAAAGACAAGTGAGTGCCATCCTGCAGAGGCGCCAGCAGGAGTCTGCTTGTGCTTTCCAAAGCTCTATTTGCATCTCATTTGCATAAAGCCTACGAGCAAAAGCAAGTCACATGACCCAGCCTGGCATCAGAATGGAAAGGGACAATAATGTCGTAGGCCAAAGGCCAGGGGAGGACCTTAATGGGGCTACAAATGTAATCCATCTGCCGCAAGAACATGCACCGTGGAATTCAGGATCACAATGATGCGGCGGTCAGGAAGGCAGGGGTAGACAGGACAAAGAATGCACAGACAGCTGCCAGGCAGTGTGGTAGTTCTTAACTGAGATGACGTTTTCTAGGTTTTATTTTATATTATGCTTTGTAACTTGCACATATGTTACATGCATACTTGTGTAAGAATCATATGCTCTATTTTAAAAAAATATTTTGGGGGTCTTCAATGATGAAAAAAACTGAAGGGCCAATCTAGGAAATCCATGGAAATGGGAGTTGCTGAATTCTCTTTTTGAGTTTCTGAAAAATGGGATACTGTCACTTTTTAAAAGAAGATGGTGACTTTGACCAAAAAAAAAAAAAATCATTTATTAATAGAAACGGAAGGGTGCGTTTTGCTAAAGTGGTGAGAATAATTCTTTCTTTCTTCTGGGGACCTCAGATCAGATTTCATCCGCGTAGAAAACACACGTTTATTCTTCTCTCTTTTATTCAGTTTGTTTTATTCCTGGAACAAAAGATACCCCAGCTTCTCTTCGAAAGACTTCCATGTGAGTTTGAAAGAGTGTAGAATTTGGAACATGCTATATAGTTCAGATAAAACTCCTGATTTTTTTTTTTTTTCAAAGTGCTCCTCAATTGGACCCAGATCCCAGACCTCCAGGGTGGTGATCCATTCATCTCTAGCCGAAACTAGGTTTTTTCACCCCTCTCCAGAAGACTAGGAGATTCATTTGAAAGAGATGCTGCTGCTGCTCTTTTCACATCACAAAAGAATTAATGTTCGAGCCGTCCTTTGAAGATGTGGTGTCACGCATGTGCTATTATTAATAATAAACTACAGATCTGCTTCACACCATCTGAAAAACAGGGCTGTGCCCCCATGAAAGGACTTTTATTTCCACCGGTTCTCCATTATGTTTAGCCCAGATCCAGCTCAGCCTCAGACTGAGGCTAGTCCCAGAATGTGAGGGAAGAAAACCAGCAGCTGGAGGGAAACAAAACAACATATACCGCCTAATGCATTGAAAAAATGCAAGTGAAAAAGGAGGCTTTCATAACCATTAGAGATCAGTGCCACCCACTGCAAGCATTTCAGTGAGAAGGTGGGTTTGGGACACAGCCCCTCCTGAAGATAGGACGTAAAGGAGGATTTCTCTTTGATTCTTTATACATTCTGGGGAAGATAAATATTCCCAGGGTTCCTGAGCCTGCCTGGACAGGAAACAAGGCGCTGATCACAATCTGCTGTTAGTCTTGCCTTTTATATTTGCTTACTGACTTGAGTTGTTCTTTCTCTTTTTTTCTGAAACCACTAATACCGTTCCTCCTGGACTTTTTAGGGTTTATAAGCTCCCTTTTACAGGCCTTGGTTTTGAGGAGATAGGTGTAGAATGAGGCTACTGCAAATAACAGTTCTGTAAAGACTTCAGAGCAGGTTCCCTTTGAAGAGGCGAGTGCAGACAGAGAGCTGAATGATGAGAGTGGCTTCTAGTGGTTCCACTACCAGCAGGCGCCCCCGACTGACAGCGGCCTGAGAAGGAGCAAATTTGAGAGCCACGTCTGTTATTTTTGTTGGGAAAAAAAAAAAAAAAAAACAACTTTGCACCTGTCTTTGGTGGCAAGATTCTCAACTCATGCTCCCAGTTTCAGGCTCTGCCTCTCTTGGAGCCGGTTATTCAAAATGAACTCCAAGCTTATTTCGGAATCATAGGGCTGTGCAGAAGGGGAAAGAATTCCTTATTCCATGTCAGGCCCCAACACTGAAGGTGGTGTGTATGGAGAAGGGGGCTGGAGAGAAAGCGAGAGAAAAAGGAGGGAGAAAAAAAAAAGAGGCAAACACAAAACTCAAGGAAATCAAGACCGTGCCACGCAAAATTGTTGCAGCTGTTTCTGTTTTTATTGGCTCACTCTTTTGGCTTCACTTTTTCAGCAACTGTGGTTCATATGAGCAGGAAGGCAATCCAGCATGGTCGGGTTGTAGGGGGGCTCAGGGGTGGGGAGGTTGGGGGGCTTGGGAGGACTGGGGGGGGTGGGGCTAGCCAGGGAAGGTGGGGGTGGGAGCTCGAGGGAGGAGGTTCTGAACTGTGTACAGCGCTGGAGGGGACATGCATCAAAGCCTTTCTTCCTGATAGCTTGGTGGAAGCCTGAGCAATAGAATTCAGATGCACTTAATGGAAAGCTCCTAAAAGCGTCGCTTCTCCCTGGCTGGATCAGATTAGTGGCCCGTTTAAGGCATTGTACTAGCCCTGCAAATGACGTTCTGTTATCTCTGAGGAAATAAAGTGTCAGGACGCATCCCTCTCCCAATCTCTCCCGACTGTGATTCACCTAGACCATTGCACGGGGCTGAACATGTGGAGAGTGCATATTTTCCCGGGGCGCTCTATTTCTCATGGTTACAAATGGAATGAGCTATATGCCTGCTCACTGACCCTAGGAGGATATTGGCAGCTGGGATCCAGTGCCCCAGGGCTTGGGGTAAGCTGCTCACCCACTTCCATCCCCTTACACGGCGGCTAGAAGGTGAGCCAGAAAAAGGCATGTGAAAGAGGCCACCGTCTCTCTCCCCCTTGCTCTTTCTTAAAACTTCCTATGAGTGATTTAAATGACATTTTTAAGTTTTATAAAAATGCTTAAGCTGGCATTCTTAAATTGATATTGTTCTTAACCACAATTGCCCTACACACACACACACACCACTCACACACACTCTTAATCATATTAATTCTATAAACAGTAAGGAAATCTTCTAAAATGGTATCCCCAAATGCGGGGAAATAGGCAGAGAACTGGACGGTAAGGATTACAACAAGGGGGAAAATATTTATTATACTTAAGTTTGGCTGGCAATCACAGCAAAAGGAAAAATATAATGAAAAATGGATTAACCCCAAACCCTACATCTGATGATAAAATATTATGTACTCTCACATTGGAAAAAAAAAGCCAATGAGCAGCCCAGCTGTAGAATGAAAGGCAGATCCTGAGCCCCACGCCCATGTATTGATTCTGTTTTTGAGCCTTACTGGGTTTTTCTGAACTCTACTTCTGACCTGTTTGGACACAGGAAGGAAAATCACAACCTGTGTGCCTCTATATTCTCATCTAAACATGGAGCTGGACTTGGGAAGAAGGACTAATTAAAGGTTACAAAGCACTTTGAGACTATAAAATGCCAGGTAATTACAAACATTAAATCTAATAACATAATTAGGTGTTGAAGGTTGTGTCTTGGTCATTTTGTTTTCTGAGTGCAGGAAAGGACTCCTTCAAAGCTTGTTCTAATAATTTCCCCAAGGAAGTCATTGAATAGCTTGAAAAAAAAATGGTGATTTGGGCTAATGCTATGTTGAACAAGTATATATTTTGAGATGTACCATGCTTTTTCCACATTTTCTAATATCCTTACTTTTATTCATGGTGGCCTTTTGCCTTTGTGTTAATAGTGGCTGACAATACATTATTAACAAATATTAAATTGATTTAAAACTTTTCAGTGGAGGCCATATATGATAAATGTAGAATGAGACTGCCTTTTTGAAAGGCTTGTTAACTCTTCTCAACAGGAAAATGAATGATTTCAAGAATTAGCAATGCCTAGAGAAAGCTCTTCTCTTGGAAAGATTGAAACTGTTCCTCATGAAAAATAACCCCACTAAATTTCATATTTAGCACTGAGATTTCAAGTTTGGCATAGTGAGTATTTCATTCTCACCTCAGCTTCTGACTCAGTGTAAGGGTTGCCAGTTTTTGTTTTTGTTTTTTTTCCCTTGGATTTTGGCCACAAAATGGGTGAGTTGTGCTGGACCCCAAATGAAGTTAAGTTGAGATTGGGAAGCATACAGAATTTCTTTTCTTTGAGAACTAACTGTGCATCTGTTAGCTTTTCTTACAAATTTGAGATGCCATTCATCAGTAGCATCTTTTACAAATGAGTAGATTTTTGACTGTTGAGGTTCAGCCAGGCACCCCCATTGGTTGGTGAACATTGAACTCACTTGCAAAAACATGTTTCTGCTATTATCCTTACAGAAGGCTATGTGTTCACACACATGAACAATTATGAGCCTGAACACCCCCTTCCCCTTTGGGTTGCTCTTTGATCTCTTGTTGTTTTGCTGCTTGCATCCATATGGAAATGTTACCAACTGGGGGCAATTCCTTTCCTCTAGTATTTTTCATCCATAGTCTTTCCCCTTGTCTCCTATTTGTGTTGGGCTCCAGATTGATGCCAGTATTTCAAAGGCACACACCTCATTGGGTTCAAAAGCCCAATTTCCTTCAAAACTTACACTTAGATTTATGTACCTGTTTATATCCAAGTTTTTCTGATACGCAATGGCAACTAGGGCATCTGAAGAGAAGCACAATTTTCTTGTGAGACCAGGCAGACCTATGGGATTAGGTGGGTAGATCGTACATACTGTCAGTCTAGTGCTCTCTATTTCCAGATCAGTGTTTATCAGCTAGGAGTATATATAATACACATACAGGCATGACCTCATCCAAAGAAAATTCATTGAAAATTTTCAAACCCTAAAAAAGCTCCATTTGTGGATGCCATTTATATCCATTCTTAATTTTTTTTTTCCTATCCATGGTACCCAATAACTGTAGACTTATAAATCCTTCCTTTTGTTACACTGGAAAATGCCAAAGATCTGAGAGCATAGAAGTATGTGCTTACTAAGCAAACTTTCTTTCTTTCTTTCTTTTTTAAGAGCCTTCTGAAGCTCCTCCCTAGGAGAGATTAAATAAAGTCAGTGCTTTCCCACTTCCCAAGTCTATCTCCACACATCAAACAAATGAAAATCCTTCCAAAACTCATCTCCCTTCATGCCCACACTCAAATATGCTGTTTTATGTGGGTCGACCAAAGTATTTTTCTGATTTTCCTCCCCATCTGTTCTTTGAATAAACATGCATCCTAAAGAGAAGGAGGACTTAAAGGATCAGATTTGGTTCCTGTATTTGGAAATGTTTTCAAAAGACCACACCGCACTTGGCTATTCGGTCAAATTAGGTTCCGTTTGCTTCTAATAGCATTTAATTACCTCCCACACACTTCTCAGACTCTTCTACTTCTTAGTCTGCACAACTTAGCTATTATGATGTCTAAAAAAGTTTGTTTTTGTTAAAAAGAAAATAATGTGTGTGTGAGCTGGTAGAACTGTTCACTTGGCTCTGTCTCTACCAGACCAAAGCCATTTGTGTTTTCAAATGACCACACTGGCTGCGCTGGGTGTCTGGAAGTGTAGAAACCAAGCAAGCAGAGCAATAATGAGTTGTTTTTTTTTTTTTTTAAGTAATTTGGTTGCCATACACAGATTGCCTCAATTCCTTTCTTTTATAAATAAATTAAAACACTGAACCATGGACACTGATGAATCTCTGAAAGTACACACCCAAGGATGAGGAATTCAGAACAGATCATCATGTAGTAACTTCAAGATGGGATTAGGTTATCCAAATTTGTTAGCTTTCATTTTCCTTTCTCCAGATTAAAAGGGAGAGGGGGGTGGGGTAAAACACTTCCGTGGGGTGTCATACATGTTTTCAGTTTTCTTTATTTCCAGCTTGAAATCTCTGAATAGGTTGAGAAAATGTTTGTTAATCTGAATTGAATTCCAGTGGCATAACATCCAAAGTTGAGTTATTTTCCTTATCACAATTTAGTTGAAAGCTGGGATTGGGAAACCTTTCTTGTTCTTTGAAAAAAAAAAAAGAGAAAGGCCAAATGGTAAGTGATTTAGGATTTGTGGTGGTGGTGGTTTTAGTCGCTAAGTCAAATCTGACTCTTTTCGACCCCTTGGGCTGTAGCCCGCCAGGGTCCTTCTGTCCATGGGATTTCCCAGGCAAGAATATAGGAGTGGGTTGCCATTTCCTTCTCCAGGGGATCTTCCTGAACCAGGAATCAAAACTGCGTCTCCTGCATTGGTAAGTGGGTTCTTCACCACTGAGCCAACAGGGAAGCCCAGGATTTGTGGACCAAGAGCAAAACTGAAGATACCATTTAGGTACTTATATGAGAAGGAAGAAAACTCCTCTCTCACCGTAGCCCTGGTTGTCTGTGTTTGGGTCCTTCCAGGCAGTGGACACACTGCTCACAGTTGTTGTCAGCTGGAGACATTCTGCAGTTCCAGTGGGCTGGCAGGAGTGTGTGGGGCTCAGGAGCTGGTGATGGGGAGGATGAGAGGTCACCAGCCAGAGGGCGGGCGCTGGGAGCCAAAGGGGGAACTGGGGTAGAAGGGAACCCTCTAGTTTAGCCTCTGTGGCTCACAGTGTTAGCACACGGGGCCAGTGCTCAAGGGTCATACAAAAATAAGCTTGGGTCTGGATTTGGTTCCCTGGCTATAGTTTGCCAACTTTTGATTCAACAAATACCTGGATACTGATGGCTCCCAAATCTCTATCTCTGGTATTAGCTCCAGCTCTCTTTTGTACATTTCCTCTTAGCTACTTGGCAGGCACTTTAAAGAATGTTCCAAACTGAACGCATTATTACCTTCTTCCCTCTGTGCCCTGTTCCTGTAAATAGCCCCACTACTTACCAGCTGCCCACGTCAGAGACACACTGTGCTCATTGTCGACTCCTTTCTTCCTTCATTCTCCTATTTCTTGTGCTGTAGAGTGGCTGGACTGGAAGCAATGGAAAGACAAGATCAGACTTAGTTTATATTTGTATTACAAACTTTTAAGACTTTTAAAAATTTGTTTTTGAGGCCTTCCCTGGAAGTCATGTGGTTAAGACTCCCTACTCCCAATGCTGAGGGCACGGCTTCGATTCCTGCTCAGGGAACTAAGATCCCAAGTGCTACGTGTGTGGCCTATAAGAGAAAGAGAGAGAAAAAAAAAAAAAAAAACAGGTGTTGAGTTAATCTCTCAATCACCAGTCAGTTTCATTCCTCTGTAAAAACTCTTCCATGGCTTTCCATTGGTTAGAGAAAAAGTGTAAAATATTTGTCAGACCATGCACAACTCTTTCTGTTTTGACTTTGTCTAAAGACTGACATATTATCTGAAATGTACCAATGTCTCCCATCCTTCACATCTATCTCTCATCCTGCTCGGTCTCTATCCAGGCTACATAGTTTCCTCTTCCCACGTGACCCTTTCCCATGGATTGTATTTGATAATCCCCCCTCATTCTTCCAGATTAGACTCACTGATCATATATCTGCAGGAAGGCCCCCCAAGTCTCTCCCTGTTCATTAGGAGTTTGCTGTGGTCTTCCACAACACTTCATCAATGCTGAGATTGTTCGCCAAGTTCATTTAGCCCTTTCCAGATTATATACAGCATGGTGGCAAGACTACATTTGTCGATGTTTTCTGGTATCTTAGTTTGGTACTTGGAACATGGCAGAGGAGAAATGATCCCCTCCCACCAAACTAAAGGTGACCCCTCAGTGTAACTGAGAAACCTCATTACTTTTTGTATCCATGAAAACCTAAGAGGGCCTTTTCTTTGTTCCACTGAACTTTTCCCAAACCTAAGGAAGTGAAACCCCACAGTCCCTTCCCCAGGGACATACACCCCTTCCTCACCACCCCCACTTGTGTCCACCCACTTCTTATTTGTGGAAAAGGCCTTAAGTCCTTAAGTTCCAAAGAACATATTTAAATTGAGAAACTGAAATGAGAAAATGCAGAAACAAAGGAAAGCAATCACACAAGGCAATGTAATGATGGTTTAGACATAAAACAAAGTCAAGGATCGTTAGTTTCTTAAGGGCTATAGATAATATCTTGACTCATATCCTTGAGATGTTTTGCAGTTTCTAAAACTCCCATCAGGTGGAAGGAGTTAACAGCATGCTGACCACCAGAACCTAGATCTCAAACTGTTAGAACCAGAAGCTTGATGACGTTAACACCTGAAATACACCCTGTTACTTCAACACCAGCAAATCAGAAAGATGTCCACAAATTGACCAATCACTCTGTGACACCCTCCCTCACCTTGTCTTTAAAGTGTCCATCCATAGATGAATGGATAAAGAAAATGTGGAATACTACTCAGTTATGAAAAAGAAAGAAATTTTACCATTTGCTGCAATATGATTGGATTTGGAGGGCATTAAACTGAGGGAAATAATTCAGACAGAGAAAGACACAGACTCTATGATATCCCTTATATGTGGAATCTAAAACAGATACAACACACTAGTGAATGATACAAAAAAAGAAGTGGACACAAATATAGAGAACAAAGTAGTGGTTATTGGTGAGGAGAGGGGAGAAGGGAAAGGGGAGTAAAGATAGGATTATATGAGATCATGTATGTGAGACTTTTGAAAACTGTAAAGCAGTAAAGAATTGAAAGACTCTTTTAGTCAGTAAAAGTAAATATAATCAAATTAAAAGGCAAAACCAGAAATCCCTTCCCTGGAAGTTGTCAGAAAGTTTGAGTTTTCTAAGTGACCTGCCTCTTGCTTGACACCACGTTGGGTGCCCTGCAAAATTTGGGATTGTTTTGTGTGCTGAAAGAACAAAGGGAGAGGACAGTTCTTTGGTGTAAAAATCCCCCTGACTCTGGATTTGCATTGTGCATAAGGAAAGGACTTAGCAGTTCCCTAGACAAAAAGAAGCTGCATTTGACTACTCCCAGCCGTCTAGGGACAGCACTAAGGTGTACCTTTTGTCTTATAAGTCACGGAAAGAGTGTGCAAACAACTCCAGAGACAGCTCTAAGACCCTTGACATATTTCTTTGTATGCTTAAAATAAGAAAACCCCAGAATGATCATTATAATCAGTGATTGTAATACCTCTATGTGCATGTTGATGTTGAGAGAAAACAAATGACTCACAATAAAATCAACTAATGTACTACTTAATTTCTTTCTTTCCTTTTTGAAATTTAGGTAGGTGGAAAGTTACAAAGAGGCAAACTATGAAAGATAAGCAGCCACATCACTGTATGATTTCAGAATATCTGGAACAAGGCCTGATGGCAATGACATCAGGAGAGAATATAATATTGGCTAAGTTATTACTTGGATGTAAGCATTAGGTTGTTTAATGCATTCATCATACAATTAGGTGTCATTAAAAATCTCTGGAGCAGACATTGATGATTACAGTATAATGAAGGAAGAGAGATGGGAGAGGGAAGATTATAGACTCTTGAAGGAAGTTGCTTTCTTAAATTTAATAAGGAATTTAATAAGGTTCCCAAGGACACTGTATTCAGACTTTCCAATTATATTCTTTCTTTAAACATGAGGGCCTAAAAGTTAGGTGAATTTGAATTACTACTATTTATAAAGGAGGAAAACCTACAAAATCTGGTGCTTGCAAAATTCCTATTGTGTTTCCTTTTTCCTATTTTTCTTTTCACCCCAGTAAAAAAGGGGTGAAAGTCTCACTTCTAAATCATCTAGGAATAGGGTTTTTTAGTCATTAAGAACTACCCCCCCACTCCCAAATAATACAATTAATTTACTCAAAACCTGTGACTCATTAACTTCTTTAAGGCAAAAACTTCCTAAGCTAGCCTATTGTCCTATTTTCTGGGATAGAAAATAATACATAATCCTTTGATCCATATTTAATTACAAGGGAATAGAATTCATATTTGCCCTGAAAATGTTGATACTGGGGAAAAAGGGATATAGATTTTTTTCCCCCCTGTCTTCCTTCTTTTTGTATAAGGAAAGAAGCTGGCAGAAATAAATGAACCACACAATTGTCTATGAACAAATCAGACTTCTGGAATTAATGAGATCTCTCCATGAAGAACTTTCTCTGAGGCCAGGTTTAGGCTCTGGGAAAAAAAAAAAAAAAAAGAAAAAAGAAAGCTTGCAGAGCTTTAAAGATGAAAACTGTTTCCTCCACATGGTAAAGCAGAAAAGGATTCACCCCGCAACATTTCCCCAGAGTCCTCCCTAATAAGATAAAGCCAGCTGAAAATCACTTTGCTCAGCATGGACTATGACTTTTGAAAGGCTTACTGAAATTAATCAGTACATTTCTGTCTTATACCATCTTTCTGTTTTATACATAAGAATGTTCATTAGGGCCACGTGAGGAAGAGATGGTTTCCCACACAGAGGGTGCCGGCAGCCTTGGCAGGTGTCACTTCCTTACAAGGTGGGCTGACACAGCCTGAAAGCAGCTCATCTGAAAGGTCTTGTATGTTGCTGTCGCCGCCGTACTTGATGAATGGAGCTGACAAGCCTCTGTGTTACCTACTTTCTTCATTCTGGGTTATTCTGCTCTGGATTATTTCAGGCAGGCTTTCAAGCCGGCATAAAAGACTGAATGACCACACTGCCAGGCAGAAATTAAAGGGAACAGCCAGAGAGAATGTATTGTGTGCTGGACACTCCACAAACCACCGGGAAAACAGCATTTGCCTTTGTGGGAGACCCCAGTGGTTCTTTCTAGCCCTGGGGTTTTCATGGTTGACTTTGAGATTCCATCATAAATGACCTTGTCCTTTTATTTCAGCCACGTCTGCTTTTCTCATCTATTAGAGTGTCATCTTTTGGAGGCTTAGAATGTCTCTGGGCTTCTTCAGCCTTGCCATAGAACTTTCTTCAGTGCTTTGAAGAAAGGAAATACTCAAAAGAACTTTATAAAATTGGATTGTAAAGGGAATGACGGAAATAATACATAAACTCTTGTCCTACAGCAAGATAGTCCAAGATTTTCTTTCACTTTTGACGTTTAAGTGAAATACTTAAGATCACTTTTCATGTTTATGTGTAAGCTTTCCTTTCTTTAATTACTGTATTTTTGAGAAAGTTTTTTCTTGCATCTGTAGCTTCTCTTTCCTCCACTTTTCTGGCTGAGTTAATACATTTATAGTGAGGCTTTGTCTCTTCTTCTAATAAATTCATTTCCATTCTAGGTTTAGAACCAGAGTGAATTTACTAGTTCCTACATTTTTGCAGTTTTCCTAAATTGTTGATTCCTCTTTGCTTGCTTCCTCAGTTTTTGTGATTTCCTTATGCAGTCTGGGTCTACTTGTTAAGAATGAGGTGGCAGAGATAACACTATGTGCTCACCAAATGTCATTTGAGTTTTCCTCTTCCTTGGGTAAATGCACTTCCCAGGCCCTCTCAGTTATGTGGAGGCAGTTGATGGATCCTGGCTAATGAAATGTAAAACAACATGAGTCAGTTCTGGACTGAGACTGTGAGAAACCCTCCTAGGATTTTTTTGGTCAGTTTCATCCCTGCCATGGAGAATATGGAGGCCTCATGCTGAGATGGAACAGCCTCAAGATCAAAGCCACTTGGATGCCTGGGTTGCTGTTTGGAGGAGAATGACCTGGCCTCATTGCAGGCTCTGCATCTCTTTTGTTAAACCCACTAAGAATACTGGGTCATTCCTTACACAGCATAAGCCTAGCCTATTCTACCTGATACGAAAGGATGCAGTAGGAATGCTTGCCTACTCCCCTGTGAATGTCTGTTTCATCACTGGTGATCAAAAGGGCCATAAACATGAGTCCCTTTAAAAAACAAAACTGCTTTTAAAAAATAATTATCAACTTTATTTAGACTTCACTAGTTTTACATACACTGATTCATGTTTGATTCTGTGCAGTTTTATTTTTATCACCATGTGCAGATTTGTGTGGCCGTTGTCACAGTCCAGATACAGAATTGGTCCATTGCAAGGATCCCTCATGCCATCCTTCCACAGCCACAGTCATCTTCCTCCCTCTCTTATTCCTTTCTCTTCACTGGTAACCACTAATCTGTTCTTCATTTCTTCTTTGTCATTTCAAGAGTGCTATGTGATAGAATCATACAGGATGCAAACTTTTTGACATGCTCTTTTTTAATTGAAGTATAATTGACACTGTATTAGTTCCAGGTACATAACATAGTAACTCGATATGATATACATGTCAAAAGATTCACAATATGTTTAGTTACCATCTGTCACCATACAAAGAAATTAAAATATTATCAATAGTATTCTCCATGCTGTACATTTCATCCCTGTGGCTCATTTATTTTGTAAGTATGTAAATAATAGTTTTGAGCTAAAAATCCTAGGTTTTTTTTTTATTAATTTTTAGGTAGAAGGCTCCTAATTTCTCATTTGTCTCCTAGTCCTATTCAACCAAAGGGAAAAATAGAATAAGGTATATATTGAAAACAAGGTGCCACGTTGGAAAAAAATAATCATGTTGAAATAAGATCACCTTGTATAAAACTCCCAATCTGTCTCTTATTACCTCTATTTCTTTGAGCATTGTAATTTACTTTCTGAGTCTCAGTTATCTCATCATTAAAATGAGGATAATAATCTCTACTTTATAGGATTGGTGAGAGAATGTATTGGCATATGCATCATTCATAATAAAACTCATTGGATTTTGTTTTCACCATCAACAGGCTGTGTGACCTTGAGAGAGATACTTCACTTTTGTGAGCACGAGGGGTTTTTTGTTTTAATGTAGAAGCAATACCTACCTCCCCCTACTGGGGGGTCATAGTAGGGATTAAGGAGAGTGTGTATATTCTGTGTTGGCTGGCACATGCTAAATTCTCAATAAATCATGATTCCTACCATGACTTGATGAGCAGACTCATTGGGATTTACCTTGCATACTGGTATCACCAGGGGCTTAATCTCTTTTTAAGAGCATGATGAATTTCTCTGACCCAAGGATCCATGTAGAGCCGAAGAGTTTTCTTTTGCTGCTCAGTAAGATGGTGCACATGTTGTACTTAAGCCCCATTGTGCAATGCTTTTATGGGTAGCTTTTCACAATCATTTTGGATTCTGCATGGAGAGAAATAGGCTTCAAATGTGTTCTCATTCTGGGATTATGATGCCATAGAGATAAAACCTATTTTGGATTTTCTTGGGGTTTTCAAGAAAACTTACACATTGTCTACTTTTGTACTTTCACTAGTTAGCTTTCCAAACCATCCTAATCTATTTTTACTAAAACAAACAAACAGCCACACATTGAGTCTTCTGCCAGCCTTCCCATTCTTGATGTTCTAGGCAGTCAAGTTCATTAGAGTAGATTTGAGAAGTGGAAGCACAAACACCAAGCTGGAATCTTGCATACTTTATCTTGCAGTGATTCACGGTACAGTAAACAGCAGTTAATGAAGAGTCTCAACGTAGAGATATGGTTTTATGATTTGCTCTATACAACTCATTAAAAAAAGATATCTTTATTGCTTCTTCTGTTTATCTAGCCCCTTTACATTTATGTCTTGTTGTTGTTCAGTTGCCCAATTGTGTCCAACTCTTTGCAACCCCATGGACTGCAGCACGCCAGGCCTCCCTGTCCCTCACCATCTCCCAGAGTTTGCCCAAGTTCATGTTTATTGCATCGGTGATGCCGTCCAGCCATGTCATCCTCTGATGCCCTCTTCTCCTGCTCTTGATCTTTCCCAGCATTGGGGGCTTTTCCAATGAGTCATCTGTGCACATCAGTTGACCAAAATACTAGAGTTTCAGCTTCAGCATCAGTCTTTCCAGTGAATATTCAGGATTGATCTCCCTTAAGATTGACTGGTTTGATCTCTTTGCTGTCCAAGGGACTTTCAGGAGTCTTCTCTAATGCCACAATTTGAAGGCATCAGTTCTTTGGCATTCTGCCTTCTTTACTGTCCAGCACTCATAATTGTATGTGATCACTGGGAAGGCCATAGCTTTGACTGTACGGACCTTTCTCGGCAGAATGATGTCTTTGCTTTTCAACACGCTGTCTAGGTTTTTCATCACTTTCTTGCTAAGAAGCAATCATCTTATGATTTCATGACTGCAGTAACCATCCACAGTGATTTTGGAGCCCCCAAAGGGGAAATCTATCACTACTTCCAGCTTTTCGCCTTCCATTTGTCATACTGTGGTGTTGGAGAAAACTCTTGAGAGTCCCTTGGACTGCAAGGAGATCCAACCAGTCCGTCCTAAAGGAGATCAGTCCTGGGTGTTCATTGGAAGGACTGATGTTGAAACTGAAACTCCAATGTTTTGGCCACCTGATGTGACGAGCTGACTCATTGGAAAAGACCCTGATGCTGGGAAAGATTGAGGGCAGGAAAAGAAAGGGCCGACAGAGGATGAGATGGTTGGATGGCATCACTGACTCAATGGACATGGGTTTGGGTAGACTCCAGGAGTTGGTGATAGACAGGGAGGCCTGGCATGCTACAGTTCATGGGTTGCAAAGAGTTGGACATGACTAAGCTACTGAACTGAACTGAACTGAATGGGACCGGATGCCATGATCTTAGTTTTTTTTTTTTTTTTAATATTTAGTCTTAAACTGGCTTTTTCACTCTCCTCTTTCACCCTCATCAAGGGGTGAAAGCCTCATCAAGAGGCTTTTATGTCATTTAGGATTCTTCAAATTTTATGAGTGATATTGGCTCACATTGTCTTGTGTTCCAGATGGATTAAGTTGTAACTGGAGGGACTTCCCTGCCAATCCAGTGGCTTAAGAATCCTCCTGCCAGTGCAGGGGATGTGGGCTCAATCCCTAAGATCCCACATGGCATGGGGCAACTAAGCCCACACCACAACGAGATAGAAGCCCACACACCACAATGAAAGATCCTACATGTTGCAACTATAAGACCCAACACAGCCAGAAATAAATATACAAATAAATATTTTTTCAAAAAAAGATGTACCTGGATTCTCTTAAATCTTCATGACTAACTCTTTTGCCAGTTCCCTACACTTTAGGCTTTCCACTCCTCAGGAACTCCAAACCCCTCTGGCTGTCCTGGTCATCCTGCCAGCAGTCTGTTGAAGGAAATCACTTTAAGTTTGTAATGACTTTATCACACACTAAATAAGTGCATGAATTTGAGCAAGACAGTCACCTCTTGGTGTATTTCCTCATCTGTAAAATAATGACATTTGACTGGATGACATATTATAAAACCATTCAAGGGTGAGGATTGTATGGCTAACCAGAAATCATGTCAAGAGCATTAGGGGTTTCAAATAGAAGACCAGAAGGAGGTGATGCTGAATTTAACTAAATAATTAATTTCTAGCGGTAGACTATATTATAATGTTTGCAAATGTTCGTTGAACACATTCCACATGTATGTCACTGTGCATTAGGGCGGAACAAAAATGCAGCAGACGTTCCTGCCCTGAAGGGGTTTTCAATTCAGTAGTGGAGACATGTTTATAAGTAACATTATGTCATAGGATTAAATGAAATTAACTAATGTCATAATGGAGTCACAGTCAGCACAATGGCTGGCTTATGTCCATTTTAGTTAGCTAGAGTTTGGTAGACAATTACAGCTGCTTACCGCATCAAAGATAGGATCATTTTTGGAGAGGAAAACAATGCCTGAAATAATTGCCAGCATTCTATTTGGAGACTTGAGGTCTACTTGTTTATTGCAAAGAGAACGTTTTATGTATTCTCTAGCAAAGCAATAAACCCAACACATCCTCCATTTTGAATTTTCCAAGAAGCAAAGAAGATGCACTCAAGATAAAAGGAGGTAATTTAGTGGCTTTAAACAACCATTTCAGTTTGCTTGCAGTTGTATGTGGGTCACTGATTTAAGAAGAAGTCACCTGGGCAGATCATCTTTATCCACATGAGATCATGTGGGGACCTGCTTCTACAATGCTTCTTCATGAAGTATCACTTCATCTCCTTATTCTTTATCTTTCTCCATATGGTATATCATTTTTCAAAGTCTCTCTGTGTAGTTTGAGCTCCTCATGGCCAGATGATTTTGAGTAGTTTTACTTTTTATCTGGTAGCTGGATTCTAAGAGGGCAAAACATTACTTAAACATTCTCTCAAAGGTTAGGTCCAGGAACTACCTTAACTTCACTTGCAATTTATCCCATTAGCCAAAGCTGTCATGGAGAACATTCCTCTAGATGGAAAGAGTATCAAAGAACTGAGGTCATCTTTCATCTGCCATACACTCTTTGAGGCATGTGGTTTAATGTGAAATCATAATGCCGTGCTTTTCATATGCTTGGTTTTTATAAGAAGGAAACAAATAGTCCAAACAAACTTTCTTAACAGCATTTAACTGGCATTTTGAATGAGGCAGTTCTTTGCACGGGTGTCTGCTAAAAGTCATAGGGTATTTCATATCCAGCATCCACTAAATGCCTTTGGTGCCTTTACCCCATCATTGGACAATAAGAACACAATCTAAAACATTTCAAAACTCTCTGTGATGGAGCAGACAGTACTTTTCCCAGACAAAAACCATGGACCTAATGTCTCTGGTAAGATGGTAGATTTCCTAGTGAGGTTATAATCAGGTTACTGGGTGGGCTTATGCATGTATGTGCATGCTTAGTTGCTTTAGTCATATCTGACCCTTTGCGACTCCATGGACTGTAGCCCACCAGGCTCCTCTGTCCATGGAATTCTCCAGGAAAGAATACTAGAGTGAGTTGCCAGACCCTCCTCCATGGGATCTTCCCCACCCAGGGGTCGGACTCAGGTCTCTTGCATCTTCTGCATCGCAGGTGGATTCTTTACTGCTGAGCCACCAGGGAAGCCCCATGTGTGGGCTGTACAGATGTAGATAATAATAAAATGACTAGTGTCTGTTTTGTTCCAAGCCATGCAAACTCAAAGTTCTTACTGAGTACCTCGATCCTTTCTGTTTCTGTCAATGCAAGTCGTTGCAGAACTGTAGAAATGTAATATGCACCCTGCCCTCAAGCAGAAGCTAACATTATTGGAGACATATTATTTAATCTTCAATGAAAAACATATCATGTCACTTTCAATATGAAAAAGACATTTATTTTAGGATATTAGAAAATGTAGAAACTAAAGAACACCCACACCTTGGATTGTGCAGTTCAGGTGGACCACTGTTGACATTTTGATGGATCTCATTCCACCTTTTAATATGTGTATCTGTATGGAAGGATTTGATATATACGTAACCATATATATAATAGATAACATATAGTACTTTGTAATACTTTATAATAGAGATATGCTGTCATATATAGTACTTTCTATAATATGTTTTTGCTAACTCTTATTACTGAAAAATACTAGAGTTAATTTTAAAACAAAATATTACTTAAATGAAGTGTTAAACAGAATCAAAGGGTAAAAGCATGTATGGAGATGCTGACCAGAGTTAGGCAGACTTCATATAATAACTGAAGCTTCATTAGGAGCTTGAAGAGTGAATTGAATTAGGATTAACAAATCCCAGTCAATAATTTCATGGTAAGAATTGCCATAAGATAATTAGAAGACAGTCTGGTTTTTATCTTTGTTATTTTTTTCTAATTTTGGCAAATATGATAAGGTCTTTCTTAAAAGTTTTACTGAGTTTTGAATTTGAAAATGGTAATACAGTCAAGAGACACTGGCAAAGCAGGAGAAGGCATTGGTTCTTAAAAAGCTAAG
Organism: Antilocapra americana; assembly: GCA_007570785.1. Classification (NCBI taxonomy): domain Eukaryota; kingdom Metazoa; phylum Chordata; class Mammalia; order Artiodactyla; family Antilocapridae; genus Antilocapra; species Antilocapra americana. The sequence goes on along the minus strand of ML664180.1, from coordinate 5,941,827 downwards.
TGGTGTCTGACTTAGTGACTAAACCACCATCACCACCAAAGATGCCATTAAAATCTGCAAAGTAAAGAAAATTAAAAAAAGAAAAAGACCACCTCAAAAAAAAAAATCTGCATAGGAGCTAAATAAACCCCTAGATGTAGTCAGTGACAGCTGTGATATATTGGTCCTACAGGATGGTGGTGTGGGAATTTCAGAAGTTGGTGAGCAAGGAAATAATATAAGATACCCTCTAAAAAACACATTGTTCACAGTGAGATTAGCTCCAGAATTTCTGTATTGTTGTCTCTTTCCCAAAGTGAAAGAAACCAAGATTTCTCTTACTGCTTGCTATGTGGTAAAGAAGATAAGATAGTTATTACCAACCACCTTGGCAGTAAACTTTATATTCTAAACAATATTAATATATTTACTAATATTACTCATGGTATAGGTAACTGAAATTACTCATATGCTAATAAAAGAAAAATAATACAAATAAATGTAAGTTGCATGAGGGCAGAAACTTTGTTTTGGTCTTTTCTCTCTCCTAACCAGTCAACAGTTATTAGCATAACGTTGAATTCCTGATTACATGAAAGAATGATTTCACACTGAGAAGCATGTACTTCCTTATGAAAATTGGGAGAAGAAATAAATAGCATGAACAAAAATAAGGAATTACTTCTACAGCAAATGTTAATTTTTGCCTAAGACCTGTCTAGTAAAATGCTGTTTTATATTATTACAACTTGATTGATTATAACCTACCTGACAGCAAATCTAGGAAATCTTTATATAAGCAAAGCAAACTTAAGATTCTTGCCTACTTCTATGGTTCACTTAGCTGTAATTTAGTTAAGACAATATTTTAAAAGTAACTGAAAGATTATTTTGTTAAAATTTGAGAATGCATGGTTGTTATTAAAATTTATGCTCTTATATAATGTAGAAAGCCAGAAAATGGTAGGTAGAGAAACTGCATTATTTTAAACACCACTCACTATAAGGTAAATTAGATCCTAAGCACTTTATAAATACTTGTTATTGAATGAAGAAAATGGTTTGCTTGTATTATATCAAAATGAAAATGAGTCAGTAGGAAAAGAAAAGGCAATTTAAAAGAATAATTTTAGTTCATACTTATAAACTTTTTATTAAAAAATAGCCATTGCAAAATAACTAGGATAGACTCATAATGATCAATGAACCAATGAATCCTGGTTAAATGAAAAAATGTCTCTTAGTTAATGGGAAATTCTAATGCTTGATAAGGTCAATATTTTAAGTGACATTGTGATTCTATGCGTTAGGAACTATAAGCAGAGCCACTATTTATGTACAACAGTGGTTAAATTTTAGTGGTTGGGAGAATCAATTGGGAACGTTGTTAAAAGTCTGACTTCTGGTCCTCTACACTAAAGGATCCTCATTCAGCAAGTCTGGGGTCGGCTTCCTGAACCTGCGTCTGTAATTTGTATTTCAGGTGATTGTTGGGCAGGTGATCTGCAGTCTGCAACTTGGAAAAACATTTCTTGGAATGTTTGCTGCTTTGTCCCTGCTCAGAAGATTCAAAATGTAAGTAATTCATGGGCCCTAGGAACTATTATTTGGGGGAGGGGGCATCTTTGTTATAGCTTCTGGGCATTCTTTTGGGGTTGACCTTTCAACTAAATTAAATTCCCCTAAAATCCTCTTTGCCTCTCTGAAATAACTGCTCATTTGTAAAACTAGAGAGGTTGTTTCCTACCTGTGGGAAAATAACTACCCTTACCCACTCAAGCCTTATGTTCACAAGTGAGACTGGTCAGAAAATTCCTTTCTTGAGTACTCTTTAATAGTTCTGGCTATTAATACATGAGTTTTAATAGCCATGTTACATATGTCTTTCTTCCTTTTCTGTGCTATCGAGCAGACTAAGTTGCCTTAGAATTAACTGCTGTTAAAAGTTTGTAAAATGCCCCTGTGAGACAATGTGGACTTGATCATTTTGATAAAGGGGAGGCTAGATCTTTGAGCAACTTCTCTGTTTTTCTTTTATTTGTATTTGACCTCACTGGCTATTTTTATCACTTCTATTGTAAATTTTACATTTTTGAAAATAGTAGATTTCGTGCGTGTGTGCATTTTTTTTGTTTGTGCCAGATTCAGTAAGCTAGCTCCATATGCTTCTTTGAATTTTATCTATATTTGTGACTATCCCGGCCCTGTTTCTTATTTTGTGTATTTTTTTCATATCTCACTCTTTTCCCTTCAGTTAGCTTATAGGTGAGTCATGGAAAAAAATGGCAGCAAGTAATTGAAATAAAATAATTTTTAAAATGAGAAAACTAATTTAAGATAAGTTTCAAAAAATTAGAAATAAAACGGGTTTCCTTGAATATGGGAAGAGTGTATACAAATATACATATGAATCTGCCATTTCTCACTCCAGTTAATCTTTCAGTGTCCTTGACAAATAGGGCTTGTTCTAATGCATTTATACAATACTTACATGGAAATATAAATAAAGAACGCAGTTGTAGTTTACTAATAGTGTATGCGATTTAAAAACTTAATTTTTAACACTGATGTGTTGTTGTTGTTGTTCAGTTGGTAGCTCATGTCTCGCTCTTTGTGACCCCCGTGATCAGCAGCACAGCAGGCTTCCCCATCCTTCACTATCTCCCACACTGTTGTAAGAATTACCAAACTGTGACAAAGAGAAATAAGGCGAGAAAATGTTGATGGAAAGATGGTTCTGATAGACTTGCTTGGAGAGGTCTGCCGCAAACCTTCAATTTGTTAAAAAATGAAATATCTGCAAAGCACATAACATGAAACACGATAAAATGAGAGATGCCTGCATCTTCCGTATTGAATGGGATTAAACTTTTTCAAATTGTAAAAATGTTTAGAGGTTTGTTAAGAATCTCCTAAGCATAGAGTCAAGGGTTGAGATCAGGATATATGGTGGAATGAGGTGGATAAGATAGCAGTGAGCTGTGTTCCGTTCATGTTGGTGTCAGGTGGTCAATTTGTCATCACCAAACTCTTCCTAAATCTTAAATATGAGTGTTACCTGTCATCATTTTGTTGAGTGGTCTGGAAAGAAGGAGAAGTAATATTGTATTAAGAGCCTTAATTATACTGGGTAATGCTAATCACATTTACTTATTTTATTCTAATAGGTATAATTCTAATAGTCTTACGGGGATAGAAACGTGGAGAAATAGAGAAAGAAGATGCTTGGTCTTCTTTGTGTATAAAAGTAAAATACTCTTTTTTGCAAAGCTCATTTGTGGCACTAGAGAGGTTGTTTCCTACCTGTGATGGATTGAAGGCAAAATTCTAATGACTTTTTCAACACATGTTGACACCTGTAGTCTTTTCTTTCCCAAGGTGGGTAGGGGGTGGGCTCTAGTTATGTGCAGAATTGCTATGAAGATGCCCTCTGTCATAATAGGTGCCAGGTGCACAGCTAATGCTCAATAACTAATGGATAATGATAGGATATATTCACACCTTGGAAATGAGGTGGTGAATTTTTTGAATTTTCTGATAGAGTTCAGCACATTGAGAATCCCCACAGAGGTACATGGGGTGAGAATCTATCCCAGCGATAGCAGGTGATGACAGGGGACTCTGTTTCAATATGTTTTGGACAGAAAATCACAGCTTTGGTCTGCTGAAGCTGGTGAGTTGTCATCACTTATACACCAGTGGTGTTACAGACTTGTGGAATATGTCATTCCAAAAGGATTTAGAAAGCCAGAGAGTGACTCTTATCCCACATGACACTGGCATCCCCTGGCACTGAAAATTAAATGTATGAAGTGAGAACTTCTCCAAAATCACTAACACAAACATACCTATGAGGGCAGTAAGAAAGGGCTAGAAAGAAAGAGGTTTGATATCATTTATAGCAACTCAAAATACTATACAAAGTATAGACAGACCATGTTTGGGGTGAACTTAATCCTATTTAAATTTTTTAAATAATTTCAGAGTCTTTAAAAAAATTGTTTAGTAGAGAATGAGGGGAAGGGATAATTAGAGAGTTTGGGACCGACATATACACACTGCTATATTTAACTGGATAACCAACAAGGACCTACTGTATAGCACAGCGAACTCTGCTCAAAGTTATATGGCAGCCTGGGTGGGAAGGGAGTATAGGGGAGAATGAATACATGTATATGTATGCCTGAGTCCCTTTGCTGTCCACCTGAAACTATCACAGCATTGTTAATGAGCTATACCCCAAAAGAAAAGTTAAACAATTGTTTTCATAGACAGTTGGAGTTGGATTCCAGACTCATATTTAAAGGCCATTGTTAACCCTGCAAAAAAAAGTGAAATTGTATTAGTACTCCAGTGTATTGGAGAGCTTTATTAAGAGTGACTCTGAGTTAGTCATTTTGAGTTTCTCCATAAAGACTACAAAGTCGTTAGTATTTAGTGGGACTCATCCAATATTAGGGCTTCACAGGTGACTCAGTGGTAAGGAATCTGCCTCCCAATGGCAGGAGATGCAGGTTCTATCTATGGTTTGGGAAGATCCCCTGGCATAGGAAATGGCAACCTGCTCCAGTATGCTTGCCTGGAAAATTCCATGGACAGAGGATCGTGGCGGGCAGGAGTCCGACATGACTGACTAAACATTCACACGCATCCAGTATTGTGTGAAAAGTGAAAGTAACTCCATCAGTTTGGGGGTTTATGTTTTCCCACTTGTATGTCCCAAGGGCAGCTCATTTCCAGAGAGTGAGGTGAGGACAGATAGGACCATTCCACCTGCCCAGGGCCTGGCCGAGTCATCTTGCTGAGGTCAGAGAGTCATAGCAACTAAACCCTTCCTACGCTAAGTGGGTCACTGCTTGGACATTCAGTCCTGGTCAGTTTGGGGGTCCTGCCTGACCTGAAGGTCTGTTCTCCATGCGTTAGAAAAAAGGCAGTGTCAGCTGAGTAGACATTCCAGGTCGTGCTGACCTGTGATCCTAAGATTTGAACACTGGACTTTTAAAAAAAAATAATGATTTCCTGTCTGATCTTTTCCTAGAATATATTTTCTTCTTTTCAAATTTGCCCCAGTTCCTTTCTGAAAACAACTGCTTTCCTGAACCCCATGTTGGGGTAAGCCTAACTTTCACAAGCCATATTCTTCCATTTTGGGCACTGCAGAGCACTCTTTGAAAATTCTTTCCAGTAGTTTGAGAGAGTTAAATTATTTGGCCAGTACTATTTCAGCCCCTCAGTAGATTTTGTGTTGCCTTATGAAAATGCAGTTTTACTATCCTGTTGCAAGGTTGTGAGTTTATCACAGTCCCAAATATTTAGATAGACCCTGAAAATATAGTCAGTTAAGCCAAGTGTGATGTGTCTTAATGACAACATTTGATTCAATTATTCAGCTTCCATTTCCTTTCTCTAGGATGTGAGTAGATTTTTAAAAATTTAACTTGGTTGATTTCTGGGCCTCTGAAGACAGTGTCTGTGATTAAACTTCATCTTCCCTCTCCCAGATCCAGTGTCTACCTCGAATTTGTTCCTGGTGAGTGACAGCAAGTTCACAGTCTCAGTTAGATTTTTTCTTCTTGCATTTCTCAAAACTGCTTTCTCTTCTTTCTGTATGTCTTAGAGTTTTGTTTGGGCATGCATTTGAGAGTTTTTAGGGTTTTGTCTTAAGATCCTTGGATTGGAATCTCTAAAGTTCCCGTCAAGTATCACCCAGAAGCTAGCAGCCCTCCCTGCCCACGCTGGTCTGTCAGCAGCATCGCTTAGAGTAGAGGCCAGTCTCATCTCCAGAAGGACCACTGAAATAGCTTGTACCAGTGTGCATGCTGAGAGAGGCACCCTGCTGGACTGTACCTTCCGAGTTGCCTTTTCAGGCTTAGGAAAGCCCTCTAACATTCCACACTATATCACCCATTTGCAAAATATTGGACCAGTCAAAAAATGAATCAAGTTTGTAAATAAACAGTGGATGAGTTCCTATGGCTATGTCATCCTCTTCCTTATGAGTGTTCAGATGTTAGCCATGAGATGTGCCCTAGGACCCCATAAATGCAGGAGTATTAGACCTTTACGTTTGTCCATGCAAACCTAAATAAGGGTGAATAAAGTGAATAAAGGGCTTTTCTTACCAAGAGTGCTAAGATTTCAAACAATTCCTTTGTTTGTTTTTTTTTTTAGTCTCTTTGTTGCCAGTGTTTTATTGATTTATTTATTTTTTAAAATTTTCTTTATTGTGTTGGTTTTGCCTTACATTGACATGAATCCGCCATGGGTATACATATGCTCCCCCTCCAGAACCCCCCTCCCTCCTCCCTCCCGATTCCCTCTCCCTGGGACATCCCGGTGCACCAGCCCTGAGCATCAATTCTGGGCTGGCGATTGATTACACATATGATAATTAACATGTTTCAATGCCATTCTCCCATATCATCCCACCCTTGCCCTCCTCCACAGAGTCCACGAGTCTGTTCTATACATCTGCATTCCTTCTGATGTCTCGCATGCTGGGTTCTCGTTACCATCTTTCTAAATTCCATATATATGTGTTAGTATACTGTATTGTTGTTTTTCCTTCTGGCTTACTTCACTCTGAATAATAGGCTCCAGTTCCGTCCGCCTGAGTAGAACTGATTCAAATGAATTTTTTTTTTAATGCTGAGTAATATTCCATTGTGTATATGTACCACAGCTTTCTTATCCATTCGTCAGTTGATGGACATCTACGTTGCTTCCATGTCCTGGCTATTGTAAACAATGCTGCGATGAACATTGGGGTACACGTGTCTCTTTCAATTCTGGTTTCCTCGGTGTGTATGCCCAGCAGTGGGATTGCTAGGTCATATGGCAGGTCTATTTGCAGCTTTTTAAGGAACCTCCACACTGTTTTCCATAGTGGCTGTACTAGTTTGCATTCCCACCAACAGTGTAAGAGGGTTCCCTTTTCTCCACATCCTCTCCAGCATTTATTGCTTGTAGATTTTTGGACTGCAGCCATTCTGAGTGGTGTAAAGTGATATCTCATTGTGGTTTTGATTTGCATTTCTCTGATAATGAGTGATGTTGAGCATCTTTTCAGGTGTTTGTTAGCCATTTTTATGTCTTCTTTGGAGAAATGTCTGTTAAGTTCTTTGGCCCACTTTTTGATTGGGTCGTTTATTTTTCTAGAATGGAGCTGCAGGAGTTGCTTGTATATTTTTGAGATTAATTGTTTGTCTGTTGCTTCATTGGCTATTATTTTCTCCCATTCTGAAGGTTGTCTTTTCACCTTGCTTATAGTTTCCTTTGTTGTGCAGAAGCTTTTAATTTTAATTAGGTCCCATTTGTTTATTCGTGCTTTTATTTCCAATATTCTGGGAGGTGGGTCATGGAGGATCCCGCTTATATGACAAACCCATAGCAAACATTATCCTCAATGGTGAAAGACTGAAAACATTCCCCCTGAAGTCAGGAACAAGACAAGGGTGCCCACTCTCACTACTACTATTCAACATAGTTTTGGAAGTCTTGGCCACAGCAATCAGAGCAGATAAAGAAATTAAAGGAATCCAGATTGGAAAAGAAGAAGTAAAACTCTCTCTGTTTGCAGATGACATGATCCTCTATATTGAAAACCCTAAAGACTCTACCAGAAAATTACTAGAGCTAATCAGTGAATATAGTAAAGTTTCAGGATACAAAATCAACACACAGAAATCCCTGGCATTCCTATACACTAACAATGAGAAAACAGAAAGAGAAATTAAGGAAACAATTCCATTCACCATCGAAACAAAAAGAATAAAATACTTAGGAGTATTTCTACCTAAAGAAACAAAAGACTTGTATATAGAAAACTATAAAACACTGATCAAAGAAATCAAAGAGGACACAAATAGATGGAGAAATGTGCTGTGTTCTTGGATTGGAAGAATCAATATAGTGAAAATGAGTATACTACCCAAAGCAATCTATAGATTCAATGCAGTTCCTATCAAGCTACCAGAGGTCTATTTCAGAGAATTAGAACAAATAATTTCACAATTTGTATGGAAATACAAAAATCCTCCTATAGCCAAAGCAATCTTGAGAAAGAAGAATGGAACTGGAGGAATCAACCTACCTGACTTTAGGCTATACTACAAATCCACAGTCATTAAGACAGTATGGTACTGGCACAAAGACAGAAATAGAGATCAATGGAACAGAATAGAAAGCCCAGAGATAAATCCACGCAACTATGGACACCTTATCTTTGACAAAGGAGGCAAGAATATACAATGGAGAAAAGACAACCTCTTTAACAAGTGGTGCTGGGAAAACTGGACAGCCACTTGTAAAAGAATGAAACTAGAACACTTTCTAACACCATACACAAAGATAAATTCAAAATGGATCAAAGATCTAAGCATAAGACCAGAAACTATAAAACTCCTAGAGGATAACATAGGCAAAACACTCTCTGATATGAACCAATTCCTTTGTTTTTAACCTAATGATAAATGTGAAAAAGAAAAAGCCATTTTGTTTGCCTTCTCAATTCTAAACAGTTTACCTATGGATATATGTATCCAGAGGCTATAGAGGTGATGGGCTTGGGATCAAAGGGTGAGATGAATCTGAGCTGCCAGAGCTTGGAGACAGAGGCAGAAGGGACTGAGCTTTGAGATGGGGTCACCTTGATGACCCTTGCTCCAGGCATGGACTCATCATTGTGTGTTGAAGTACAAAAGGATCAGGAAAACAAAACTTGCATTCAGTCACATGGTCTCTGCAGCACCTCTATTAAGACTGTGGGATCTTCCCTTTCATTTGACACGGACCTCAGGTGTTCACAATCACGCTACTCATAAAACAGAGGTAGCCTCAGTGTCACCCAGCTGTGGTGGTTTTAGGTATGGTACAGCCCAGCTGGATTCTGTACAGGATTTCATAGGAAGCAGGTTGAGTGTATGCTTAGAAATGAAGGAAACCAAGAAGGAAGGAGAGGAACTCTCCAACACAAGAATTCAGATGACTGCTCCATCCATTTTTTCAGAAAAATGAGGGAGACGGAAAAGGAAATGGAAATCCACTCCAGTATTCCTGCCTGGGACATCCCATGTATGGAGGAGCCTGGTGGGCTACAGTCCATGGGGTCACAAAGAGTCTGTCACGACTGAGCAACTAACACACACACACAGGGGCAAAACATTGAGTCAGTATTCATCAGAGCATAACTTCAGGCAGATTGAGACAAAGAAATAGGTGGAAAACTGCCTCATAATTTCCCCCAATAACATGGATCTCTGATTTTCTATAAGCAGGTTTTTTTAATTAATTTTTTTAATTGAAGGATAATTGCTTTACAGAATTTTGTTTTCTGTCAAACCTCAACATGAATCAGCCATAGGTATACATATATCCCCTCCCTTTTGAACCTCCCTCCTATCTCCCTCCTCATCCCACCCTCTAGATTGATACAGAGCCCCTGTTTGAGTTTCCTGAGCCATACAGCAGATTCCCATTGGCTATCTACTTTACGTATGGTACTATGTTTCCATGTTACTCTTTCCAAACATCCTACCCTCTCTTCCCCTCTCCCCATGTCCATAAGTCTGTTCTCTATGTCTGTTTCTCCATTGCTGCCCTGTATATAAGTTCCTCAATACCATTCTTCTAGATTCTGTATATATATGTTAGAATATGGTATCTTTTTCTTTCTGACTCACTTCACTCTGTATAATAGATTCTAGGTTAATTCACCTCATCAGAACTGACTCAAATGCATTCATTTTTTTGGCTGAGTAATATTCCATTGATTTACTCCATTGTATAGGTACCACAACTTCTTTATCCATTCATCTGTCAATGGATATCTAGGTTGCTTCCATGTTCTAGCTATTGTAAATAGTGCTGCAAAGAACAATGGGATACATGTGTATTTTTCAAGACCTGTTTCCTTAGGATATATGCCTAGGAGTGGGATTGCTGGGTCATATGGTGGTTTTATTCCTAGTTTTTTAAGGAATCTCCATACTGTCTTCCAAAGTGGCTGGATCAATTTATATTCCCACCAACAGTGCAAGAGCGTTCCCTTTTCTCCACACTCTCTCCCGCATTTATTGTTTGTAGACCTTTTGATGATGGCCATTCTGACTGGTATGAGGTGATATCTCATTGTAGTTTTGATTTTCATTTCTCTAATAATGAGCAATGTTGAGCATCTTTTCTTCTGTTTCTTAGCCATCTGTATGTCTTCTTTAGAAATGCCTGTCTTGGTCTTTTTCCCACTTTTTGATTGGGCTGTTTGTTTTTCTGGCATTGAGTTGTATGAGCTGCTTGTACATTTTGGAAATTAATACTTTGTTAGTTGTTTTATTTGCTATTATTTTCTCCCATTCCGAGGGTTATCTTTTCACGTTGCTTATAGTTTCCTTTGCTGTGCAAAAGCTTTTAAGTTTAATCAGGTCCCACTTGTTTATTTTTGTTTTGATTTCCATTACTCCAGGAGGTGGGTCATAGAGGATCTTGCTTTGATTTATGTCATTGAGTGTTCTGCCTATGTTTTCCTCTGAGAGTTTTATAATTTCTGGTCTTACATTTAGGTCTTTAATCAGTTTTGAGTTTATCTTTGTGTATGGTGTTAGGAAGTGTTCTAATTTCATTCTTTTACATGTAGCTGTCCAGTTCCCAACACCATTTATTGAAGAGACTGTCTTTGCCCCATTGTATATTCTTGTCTCCTTTGTCAAAAATAAGGTACCCATAGGTGCATGGATGTATTTCTGGGCTTTCTATCTTGTTCCATTTGTCTATATTTCTGTTTTTGTGCCAGTACCATATTGTCTTGATGACTGTAGCTTTGTAGTATAATCTGAAGTCAGGAAGATTGATTCCTCCAGCTCTATTCTTCTTTCTCGAGACTACTTTAGCTATTCAGGGTCTTAGGTGTTTTCATATGAATTGTGAAATTTTTTGTTCTAGTTCTGTGAAAAATGCCATTAGTAATTTGATAGGGATCACATTGAATCTGTACATTGTGCTTGGTAGTATAATCATGTTCACAATATTGATTGTTCCTACCCAAGAATATGGAATATCTCTCAATTTGTTTCTGTCGTCTTTGATTTCTTTCATTAGTGTCTTATAATTTTCTGTGTACAGTTCTCTTGTATCCTTAGATAAGTTTATTCCTAGATATTCAATTCTTTTTGTTGCAGTGATGAATGAGATTGATTCCTTAATTTCTTTCTGATTTTTCATGGTTAGTATACAGAAATGCAAGTGATTTCTATGTATTGATTTTGTATCCTGTAACATTGCTAAATTCATTGATTTACTCTAGTAGTTTTCTGATACTATCTTTAGGGTTTCCTATGTCCAGTATCATGTCATCTGCAAACAGGAGAGCTTTACTTCTTTCCCAATCTGGATTCCCTTTATTTCTATTTCTTCTCTGATTGCTGTAGCTAGGACTTCCAAAACTATGATGAATAATATTGGTAAAAGTGGAAACCCTTGTCTTGCTCCTGATCTTATGGGGGATGCTTTCAGTTTTTCACCACTGAGAATAATGTTTGCTGTAGGCTTATCATATATGGCCTTTACTATGTTGAGGTAGCTTCCTTCTATACTCATTTTTTGAAGAGTCCTAACCATAAATGCTGAGTGCTAAAAAATTGATGCTTTTGAACTGTGGTGTTGGAGAAGACTCTTGAGAGTCCCTTGGACTGCAAGGAGATCCAACCAGTCCATCCTAAAGGAAATAAGTCCTGAATATTCATTGGAAGGACTGATGTTGTAGCTGAAAGTCCAATACTTTGGCCACCTGATGCAAAGAACTGACTCATTTGAAAAGACCCTGATGCTGGGAAAGGTTAGTTTTCTGGTAGTCTAGGGTCATGGAGTCAGTGCTCCTACTCCAAAGGCTCAGGGCTTGATCTCTGGTCAGAAACAAAGGTTCCACAAGTGGTTTGTTATACCATTAAGTGAGATTAAAGCAAATATCCAAAAACATGAAACCGAAGATCAACCCCAGACAAATGGCAGTTACAAAATCAGGCAAATAATAATTAAAATATGACTCTCAAGAGCCTTCTCCAACACCACAGTTCAAAAACATTCATTCTTCAGCGCTCAGCCTTCTTTATAGTCCAACTCTCACATCCATACATGACTACTGCAAAAACCATAGCCTTGACTAGACGGACCTTTGTTGGCAAAGTAATGTCTCTGCTTTTCAATGTGCTGTCTAGGTTGGTCATAATTTTCCTTCCAAGGAGTAAGCAGCTTTTAATTTCATGGCTGCAATCACCAACTGCAGTGATTTTGGAGCCCAGAAAAATAGAGTTAACCACTGTTTCCCCATCTATTTTCCATGAAGTGATGGGACTGGATGCCATGATCTTAGCTTTCTGAATGTTGAGCCTTAAGCCAACTTTTTCACTCTCCTCTTTCACCTTCAGCAAGAGGCTTTTTAGTTCCTCTTCACTTTCTGCCATAAGGGTGGTGTCATCTGCTTATCTGACGTTATTGTTATTTCTCCCAGCAATCTTGATTCCAGCTTGTGCTTCCTCCAGCCCAGAGTTTCTCATGATGTACTCTGCATATAAGCTAAGTAAGTAGGGTGACAATATACAGCCTTGATGTACTCCTTTTCCTATTTGGAGCCAGTCTGTTTTTCCATGTCCAGTTCTAACTGTTGCTTCCTGACCTGCATATAGGTTTCTTAAGATGCAGGTCAAGTGATCTGGTATTCCCCTCTCTTTCAGAATTTTTGACAGTTTATTGTGATCCATGTAATCAAAGGCTTTGGCATAGTCAATAAAGCTGTCTGGATCTATTGTAGGCCTCTCCTTTCTATATTTGGAGAGAATTTTCAACTCACCCAGCATTCTTGTATATATATATAACAAATTACATTTTGTATTCCCAAATGCCTTGTACCATTGGCATTGTTTATTTGGGTTTGGGAGTCCTAGGGACCTCTGGATCTTACTACTACTCCTAGAAGCTGTACAGTGGATTTCCAGAATGCCTGTTGTATTGTATAAAGAGGTATATTCATCACAGAGTTTAAGAGATTGTTGTGGTCTTCTTTATCCAGATATGCCATTACGGTCAGAAAAATCACCCATATGAATGTTTGAACCTCCCCTCTTACTATAACCTTATGGTTCAATGGTCCCTTGGCCCACTGAATTAGAAACAACTGAGATTTTTAAAAAGTCATCCATCCATGTCTGACTAGCAGAGAGCAGAGACACTGGAAATAGCATGTCATTTTTGAGTTAAAGTGTCCAACTTTTTGTATGTTTTTCATTTTAAAATGAGGAAAAGCGTGACACTTGGCTGTCAGAGATAACATTCCTGACACTTCTGCATTTCTACATTTGTGATTTTAAATTTCAGTTATGACGTTGACTTAAAGCATCAATACAGAGTTTATAGAAGTAAAAGTTAATTCCTTTACTACATATACTTAAGATTTTTTCTGCCAGGTGTACAAAAATCATAAAAGAGTTTCTGTAATCTAAATCACCAAACTTATTTCAGTTTTATCTACTCTTTGAAATTGTTGTCGTTTAGTTACTAAATCGTGTCTGACCCTTTGAGACGCCATGGACTGTAGCCCACCAGGCTCCTCTGCCCATGGAATTTTCCAGGCAAGAATACTGGAATGGGTTGCCATTTTCTCCTCCAGGGGATCTTCCCAAGCCAGGGATCAAACCTATGTCTCCTGAATTGCAAGCAGATTCTTTGTCACTGAGCCACCTGGGAGGACTAGCTCTTTGAAATATGCCGCATTGAATATGGTGAGATGGTGTGAAACATGTACTTTCTTTGGCGAATCACCAGATCCATATCCCCTCCTCCCACTGGAAATGTCAATGACAAGACACTTCAGATGGTGTGAGCTCTACAAACATGGAGATTGTATAATGTGATGCAGCACTGTTGACCTGTTCAACTGCCCCATCCCACTCTTGAGAATCCCACCTTACCCTTCTTCACAGGTGTGGCTCCCTGCAAGGGTGACCAGCTGCCTTTGTTTGCCTGAAAGTGAAAGTCACCCAGTTGTGTCCAATTCTTTATGACCCCATGGACTATACAGCCCATGGAATTCTCCAGGCCAGAACACTGGAGTGGGTAGCCTTTCCCCCTTTTCCAGGGGATCTTCCCAACCCAGGGATCGAACCCAGGTCCCCTGCATTGCAGGCGGATTTTTTTACCAGCTGAGCCACAAGTGAAGTCCAAGAACACTGGAGTGTGTAGCCTATCCATTCTCAGGGGATCTTCCCAACCCAGGAACTGAACGAGGGTCTCCTGCATTGCAGGCAGATTCTTTACCAACTGAGCTATGAGAGAAGCCTCCCAATTTTAGTACCCAAAGTCTCATGTCCCAGGAAGCTCCTTAGTCCCAGGCAACCAGGACAACTGGTCTGCCTATCCTGCAGCCATGTTCTGGTTCGTGAGCCTCCCCTAGGGCCATGACTGACACAGCCCATGGTCCTTGTTGTTGTGAAATTGGACTGGTCACCTTCTCTGCTCTTGGGATTCTGAATGCTGAACTGAGAGAAATTCACTAGGAGACTAGGGGTTGTTTTGCAGCATTATTATATTACATGCAGTTATTTAGAGTAGTTCCACATCAATTTCATGTTAAAATCACCTGGGGCACTTAAAACATACTGCTGAGTAGGCCTGGGCCCCTGAAACAGGGTTGGTTCTAAGTTGTAGCTGGAATCCCTCGTCTACTGCTCTTAAAATACATACAAACCCCCCAAACTTCCAGAATTGAGGTTTCTGAAATTGCCTTGATTTTTGCTATTTCTGAAGCTTGCTTATTCAACAGTTTATTGCAGGTGCTCTAATACCATCCTAGTAACTCAATTTAAAAAAAAATCTACCTTTACAACCAAAAGAAACACGAATATTATACAAAGTCAGTTTTTCCAAGTTTTCTACTTCGGCTAAAGGAGTTGGAGAATATGGATCAACACAAGGCACAGTGATCAGTGATGAAGGAAAAACTTTTGCTTAGGACCCAAGAATAACAGTCCTGTAGCTAAGGCCAAAGCCTCAGCATAGCACATATTAAACATTCAAGCATCATGAACTGAATGAATTAATTGATGAATTCCATAGCCCCATGCTATGGAATATGGATCAAAACCCAGATGATCATTTAGAGTTAAGTTATAGGAAACACTGTCATCCCAGATAAACTAATATGTTTTTCATTTTAAAAATAAAATAGAACAGCTGTAGCACTCTGTTTTCTGTTATTTTGTCTCTGTTGCCAGGAAACTTAGAACCAAAATTATGCTTAATTAATAAGCATATTTCCATATGTTTAAAGCATTTTTAATTTTTCTGTTCCTTTCCAAAGTTTACAGTTTTTCTTTTTGTTCAAATTCTTATATTTCATGAGTCTCACATATTAAGCTCTTTTAAAGTTTCTTTTGAACTAAAATGTCACAGACTAAGAAGAACAAAAATTTTAAGAATGAAATGTTCATAAGATGAAAGTCACTATTAATACTCGTGGACATGGCTTTTGGAGATAAAGATCTTTTAAATTACAAATCCTGATAAATAAGTGCTATGATAATAAGTTTGGGAAGAAATTCAGAATGTAGACAAGGAAATATTTTCAGAACATGATTCATGCAAAAAGTTAATATTTGTAATATGAAAATCTTATAAGTAAAAATCCAACAAAAATGAGCAAAGATTATAACAATTCACAAAATTAAAAAGGCTAATAATCACATTAAAGCATGCTCATCATTACAAGTAGTCAAAATTAAGCAAATTAAGACAAGAATAAGATGTTTTATTATTTCAGACAGGCAAAGGTTTTTCAAATATCCAAGGTTGTCAAAAATTATGTATAAATAAGAACTATTGACTGAGATCAACAAGTAGAAATGGAATTATATTTCTAGAGGACAAATTGATAATATAGATTAAGGTATGCATAGTTTTGCAACTCTGAAAGTATAGTTGACCCTCGGTATCCATGGGTTCCTCACCAGGGAATTCAGCCAACCACAAATGGAATATATTCTTAAAAAAGACAAAAACAAGACAATCCAGAATGTTTCAAAAAGCAAAACTTGAATTTGTAGTGTGCCCTGGCAACTATTTGTATGCATTTACATTGTATTTATAGCTTTTATATAGCATTAAAATTGTATCATCTGTTTCTTTTTTTTTTTTTAATTTTCTTTATTTATTGTGTGGTTTTGCCATACAGTGACATGAAACCGCCATGGGTCTACACATGCTCCCCCTCCAGAACCCCCCTCCCTCTCCCCTCCCGACTCCCTCCCCCTGGGACATCCCTGTGCACCAGCCCTGAGCATCAACCCTGGGCTGGCGATTGATTTCACATATGATAATTAACATGTTTCAATGTCATTCTCCCATATCATCCCACCCTTGCCCTCTTCCACAGAGTCCACGTTGTCTGTTCTATACATCTGCGTTCCTTTTGCTGTCTCGCATGCAGGGTTCTTGTTACCATCTTTCTAAATTCCATATATATGTGTTAGTATACTGTATTGTTGTTTTTCCTTCTGGCTTACTTCACTCTGGATAATAGGCTCCAGTTCCATCCACCTGAGTAGAACTGATTCAAATGAATTTTTTTTTTAATGGCTGAGTAATATTCCATTGTGTATATGTACCACAGCTTTCTTATCCATTCGTCATTTGAGGGGCATCTAGGTTGCTTCCATGTCTTGGCTATTGTAAACAATGCAGCGATGAACATTGGGGTACACGTGGCTCTTTCAGTTCTGGTTTCCTCGGTGTATATGCCTAGCAGTGGGATTGCTGCGTCATATGGCAGGTCTATTTGCAGTTTTTTAAGGAATCTCCACACTGTTTTCCATAGTGGCTGTACTAGTTTGCATTCCCACCAACAGTGTAAGAGGGTTCCCATTTCTCCACATCGTTTCCAGCATTTATTGCTTGTAGACACCTTATCTTTGACAAAGGAGGCATTGAATATACAATGGAGAAAAGACAATCTCTTTAACAAGTGGTGCTGGGAAAACTGGACAGCCACTTGTAAAAGAATGAAACTAGAACACTTTCTAACACCATACACAAAAATAAACTCAAAATGGATCAAAGATCTAATCATTAGACCAGAAACTATAAAACTCCTAGAGGATAACATAGGCAAAACACTCTCCGACATAAACCAAAGTGGGATCCTCTATGACCCACCTCCCAGATTATCGGAAATAAAAGCACAAATAAACAAATGGGACCTAATTAAAATTAAAAGCTTCTGCACAACAAAGGAAACTATAAGCAAGGTGAAAAGACAGCCTTCAGAATGGGAGAAAATAATAGCCAATGAAGCAACGGACAAAGAGTTGATCTCAAAAATATACAAGCAACTCTTGCAGCTCCATTCTAGAAAAATAAAAGGCCCAATCAAAAAGTGGGCCAAAGAACTTAACAGACATTTCTCCAAAGAAGACATAAAAATGGCTAACAAACACATGAAAAGATGTTCAACATCACTCATTATAAGAGAAATGCAAATCAAAACCACAATGAGGTACCACTTTACACCAGTCAGAATGGCTGCAATCCAAAAATCTACAAGCAATGTATCATCTGTTTTAAGTAATCTAGAGGTGATTTAAAACATATGGGAGCCTGTGCATAGGTTATATTCAAATTCTAGGTTATTTTATGTAAAAGACTTGAGCACCTGAAGATTTTGGTACCCACTGGTGTCCTGGAATCTGTCACCCATGGATGCCGAAGGATGATTGTACTCATAACTCATATATGCTATAGTGAAAGTGAAAGTCGCTCAGTAGTGTCCACTCTTTGTGACCCCATGGACTATACAGTCCTTGGAATTCTCCAGGCCACAATACTGGAGTAGTAGCCTTTCCCTTTCCCAGGTGTTCTTCCCAACACAGGGATCGAACATAAATTCAAAGCAAATACATATGTGCATTTTTACTCTGTGTGCACACACACATACATACAGCAAAATTCTTATGGGGATATTCACCTGTACTACTACTATTGCTGATTTTTATTGTCCTTTCTGTAATTCTTACATTACTTTAATGAATGTACTATTAAAAATCAATAACGTTTGTCTAGTAATTTGCAACCAATATATATAAAAGCCATTCTCTTGATTTCATACTATTCTGAAAAATGGTTCTGTATTCAAGAGTTCACTGTAGTCTTTATAGCTGTATTAGTTGTTTCCTGAAAGTGAAAGTGCTAGTCACTCAGTCGTGTCTGACTCTTTTGCAGCCCCAGGGACTTTAGCCTGCCAGGCTTCTCTGTCCATAGGATTTCCCAGGCAAGAATCCTGGAGTGGATTCCCAATTCCTTCTCCAGGGGGTCTTCCCGACCCAGGGATTGAACCTGGGTCTCCCACATTGCAGGGAGATTCTTTACCATCTGAGCCACCCAGTGTGTAGTGTTGAGAAATTGGATGTGTGTATGTAGCTACCATTCTCGATGGAGGCTTAGATTGACTTGCCCAGACTCTGAATTTTTCATTAGCTATTGAGATATATCCATTTATTGGGAAGAAGAGGGTGCATGAGGGAAGAAACCGATTGTGTACTTTTAAATTCTTTTAAAGCTTTTTCATAAATACTGATATATGCTTTGGTTATAAATATTGTAGACAATCATAAAATTTCACTTGAACATGTTTGTTAGAATTAGTAGACTTTAACTACCATACCAGAAAATTAAGATACAAACTTTAATTATGATAACCCACAGAAAATGTCTTTCGTGGATTAAAAGCCATAATCAAAGGCTTTATGTGAATAGTTACATTTTAGAATAGAAGGGGTGATTTAAACATTGAAAATATGTCAATCATTCCCATTTCACTATGACCATTGCATGTTCCTTTGACTATTAAATATATTTATATACATATGATTAGCAATATATATAAAACCAAATTTTGCAATGATTTGTTTGACAGACAATTTTAATAACATTTATTAGTTTTGAAACATTATTAAATATGAAGTATGGGACTAGATGCTTTACATATCATGTCATTTAATTCTTCTGTTAATCATTTAAGGTATGTAGCATTATTCCCATTGTAATGGGAATGATGAAAATAAATTATCTTTTGTCATCACCTTTATTTTAAAAATATATAATTAGAATCTGTAGTCTTCTAAGTCCTATGAATTTTTTATATACTTATTTGGCACAATATATTTTTTTTCTTGCATCATATGCACTTTAGGTAATCATAAACTCTTTGTATATCTATTAGTATATCTTAGTGTAAGGCGAATTTGAGGTTATTGCTTTTGAGTTTTTGCTCATAATTTGGAAATGTGTACTACCATGAATTTATACAACTATTAATTAAAATAATTGGTGAGACTTCTGAAGAATTCCATTAGGCATTGAACATGGTCTTTCAAATTCAGTATTTTAAAACATCATGCCTAATACTAAAATATTATACAGGGAAAAGTAAACTATAAAACAGTAAATTACATATGCATTACATTTTTAAAATATTAATGACATGAATTATCTTATTCTATTTTATTTAACTAGGACCTTCATTTTCAAAAATCTCCTTTGAGAATTTTGATGCAGGCAGCCTATGTGATGCTTTTTTGAAATCCCTAAACTGTTCCATGACTAAATAAGTTTGCAAAATGCTGAGTTAAGTGAAATTAAATTATTTGGTGTGGGACATCACAGAATTTTTAAATGGCAGATATACTTTGACAGTTGCCCTAAGAATCCTATAGTATGCACCATTTCTCAAGTGTATTTGACCCCAGAATCCTATTTAAAGGAAACATACCTTGGGACTCAAGTCTTGTGAAACACTCTGAGAGTTTATGACATCTGGTCCTGTGTTGCTAGAGTGGAAATAATGAAAATGGCTTTATTTTTGGCCACTGGAATGCCCTCTCAGGTGACACTGCTATTCCCAAATGAGCAAATATTTCTTACCAATAACTATCATACACACAAACAGTACTTATATCCCTGATGATTTGCTATCTCAACACATGATTTGAACTTGAAGGCTATTTGAATGAAGAGTCTATTAGAATATGTATAATCACATTTGATAAAATAATACACCATTTAACAGAATCCTTAAACCTATATTGGATTAACATATCTAACTAAAATTATTGCCTTATAATACCTTTGATTAATAGTAGAAGATATATTTTTAATTGTAACAGATACGTTTTTAATCAAAATTCAGCATCAAAAGTGACAAGCACAGAGGATTTTTAGGGCAGCAAAAGGAATCTGTATGATACTCTAATGGTGGCTACATGTCATTATACATTTGTCAAAACTCACTGAATGTACAATACCAGGAGTGAACCCTAATGTAAGCTATGGACTTTGAGTGATAATGATGTATCAGTGGAGGTTTATCAGTTATAACAAATGTATCCCTCAGGGGTGGGATGTAGATAGTGGGGAGGCTGTGGATATGTGCTTCTGGGAAATATACCTTCCACTCAATTTTGCTGTGAGCCTAAAACCACTCTTAAAAATAGTGTATTAAAAAAAAAAAGTGACGATCTTATGAGTTTTCAAAACATAAAGAGGAACCTCTTTTTCTCTCTGCTAATGGAGGCATAAGTTGAATGAAGATGAAAGAACAGGATCGTTGGGAAATATAATGGATTTACAGAAACTTTATGCTCTAAGCACATTTCATGTAAAAACAGGTCAGTAAAGCTTTTGCACATGGATGAATAATCGCAGCAATACTGATACCAGATATCTCAATGGCCAGAAATTCTTCAGATGCATTTCCTTTTTTCATAGAATTATTACTGACAGATAGGAAAGTCAGTTTTATTTCAGAGAAGAGCAAATATGCACAAAAAAAATCCCTAAACCATCACTGACATCTTTTTTCATTGAGGTATAGTTGATTTACAATATTGTGTTAGTTTTACAGAGAAGTGATTCAGTTACACACACATATATTTTCAGATTCTTTTCTATTATAGGTTATTACAAGATAGTGAATATAGTTCCTTGTGCTGTACGATAAACCCTTGTTGCTTATCTCTTTTACATTTATTTTAGTGTGTTTGACATTTCTTGAAATCAAAATTTACTTTAGTGGATTTATTGCTTTTAATTAGGAGTACAAGTTTTCCATAGAACCCTTAAGTTAGTAATAGAAATGCAAAGGGTAACTTGGAGGATATATGATATATGATATATATATATATGATATATGATAATGAGTTTAAGTGAAAAGTGACTTAATGAAGACTGTGGACAGAGTGCATGAAATGTAGAAAAGATTTTTGCTTCCTATGCGATTGAGTCATTCTAGATTCTAAGTCTGAAGTATAAATGTTGGGGGGACTTCCCTGGCAGTCCAGTGGTTAAGACTTCACCTTCCAGTGCATGGGGTGTGGATTCAGTCCCCGGTTGGGGAGATAAAATCTCACATGCCTCACAGCAACAAAATTAAAACATAAAGCAGAAACAATATTGTAACCAATTCAATAAAGACTTTAAAAAATGGTCCGCATCAAAAAAAAGTTCAATAATAAATGAACAGATAAATAAATATTGGCATTTGAGAAAGTGTGGGCATCTGTTTTAGTTATTATTTTATATTTATTTATTATTAAAATTTTTATTGATGTATAATTGACATACAATATTACATTAGTTTCATATGTACAGCCTAGTGAGTCAACATTTGACTCCCTTGAGAAATGATCACCACGATAAATCTGGTTATCATCGATAACCATAAAACATTAATGCAATAGTTTTGACTATATTCCCCATGCTTTATTGGGAAGATGGAGAAAGAGAAGGTATTACTCAATTATCCTCCCTCCTCCCTATATCCCAAAGATGGTGCCCTTATGATTTGAGGGCCCTTTCCTAGGATATGCTTGTCCTGTGATGGATGTGATGCTAATGACCTATCTAGGATTTTAGCTTACTCCAGTGGGCTCTCCCCTCAGATGCTTGCCCAAGACCTGACTTTTTACTGAAATGTCACACTTTTTACTGAAGTAGACACAAGCAATGACCCTTTCTGAAACCATTGCTATCCTGTTATTTGTCATCAATAGCAGGCTTTTCACTGGCTTATTTCACCTTAGATTCTCATTGCTTCTTCACTCATATTGTACCATCAGCATCTGGTCCTTAGACCACATTTGCTTAAGTATTTCTGTGTAGTCCTTGGTAAGACAAAGTTTAACATAACTCCAAGGTAGCATTTTTTTGTTTGTTAACAGTAGCTGACAAAAGCAAGATTAATTTTGTTTTTGTTTTAAACAATGGTTTCAATAATTAACTATTTAAATTTTTATCCCTTAAGAAAAACACAACAAATGCAAAAAAAAAAAAATACAGTAAGGAAAATTACTTTAGTGCAGGTGTACCTCCAAGATACTGCAGGTTTGGTTTTAGACCACCTCAATTAAGCAAATATCATAATGAAATGAGTCCTACTAATTTTCTGATTTCCAAGTGCATATAAAAGGCATGTTTATACTCTCCTGTTGTCTACATGGGCAACAGCATTATATCTAAAAAAGTGATGTATAACCTAAATTAGAAAAATAATGTATTGCTAAAAAATGTTAACCATCATGTGAGGCTTCAGCAAGCCATATGTATTTTTTAATTGGGGTACAGTTGCTTTACAGTGTTGTATTGGTTTCTGCTCCCACTACTGGGCACAAACCCTGGGAAGTCATAATCTTTTTGCTGCTGGTTGGTCTTGTCTCCATGTTGATTGCTACTGACTGATTAGGGCAGTGGTTGCTGAAGCTTGGGTGGTTTGGGCAGTTTCTTAAAATAAAACAACAGTGAAGTTTGCCTCATTGGTTGACTCTTCCTTTCACAGTTTCTCTGTAGCCCAAAATGCTATTTGATAGTGTTTTTACCAGAGCACAACCTTCAAAATTTGAGCCAATCATCTCCAGTCCTGCCACTGCTTTATCAACTAAGCTTATGACATATTCTGAATCCTTTGTTGTCATTTCAACAGTCTTCCAAAGCATCTTCACCAGGAGTAGATTCTGTCTCAAGAAGCCACTTTCTTTGCTCATAAGAAGCAACTCTTCATCTATTAATATTTTATCATGAGATTGCAGCAATTCAATCATACCTTTGGGCCCTATCTCTAATTCTAATTTACTTGCTGTTATCACCAGCTCTGCGCCTTCCTTCACTGAAGTCTTGAATCCTTCAAAGTCATTCATGAGAGTTGGAATCAACTTTTTCTAAGCTCCTGTTAATGATGATATTTTAAACTCTTTCTATGAATCATGGGTCTTCTTAATGGTGCCTAGAATAGGGAATCTTTTTTAGAAGGTTTTTAATTTGTTCAGGCCCATCAGAAAACTATGGCAGCCAAAGCCTCACAAAATGTATTTCTTAAATAATGAGACTTGAAATCACTCCTTGATCCATGGGCTGCAGAATGGATGTAATGTTAGCAGGCATTAAAGACAACATTAATCTCATTGTACATCTCTATTTAGAGCTCTTGGGTAGCCAGGTGCATTGTCAATGAGAAGTAATAGTTTGAAAGGAATTTTTTTTTCTAAGCAGTAAGTCTCAACATTTGGCTTCAAATATTCAGTAAACCATGTTGTAAACAGACGTGCTGTCACCCAGGCTTTCCTGTTCCATTTATAGAACATAAGCAAAGTAGATTTGATGTCTTTCTTTAGGGTCTTTTCAGAATGGTAAATGAGCATTGTCTTCAGCTTCAAGTCACCAGCTGAATTAACCCCTAACAAGAGAGTTAGTCAGCCTTTTGAAATTTTGAAGCCAGGCATTGACTTCTCCTCTCTAACTGTGAAAGTTTTAAGTGGCATCATCTTCCAATAGAAGGCTGTTTCATCTACATTGAAAATTTGTTGTGTAGTATAGTCATCTTCATTAATTATCTTAGCTAGATCTTCAGAGTAACTTGCCACAGCTTCTGCATTAGCTCATGCTGCTTCACCTTGCATTTTTGTGTATGGAGACAGTTTCTTATCTTAAACCTCATGAACCAACCTCTGCTAACTTAAAATTTTTTCTTCTGCAGCATCCTTAGCTCTCTCAACCTTCACAGAATTGAAGACAGTTAGGCTTCGTTTTACGTGAAAGGGTGTGACTAGTTTGACCTTCTATCCAGACCACTAAAACTTTATCCGTATCAGCAATAAGGCTGTTTCACTTAATCATTCATGTGCTTACTGGAGGAGCACTTGGAATTTCCTTCAGGAACTTTTCCTTTCTGTTCACAACTTGGCTAAGTATTTGACTCAAGAGTCCTAGCTTTCAGCTTATATCTGTTTTCAAACTGTCTTCGTCACTAAGTTTAATCATTTCTAGCTTTTGATTTGAAATGATCTTTCCTTTCACTTGAACACTTAGGAGCCATTGTAGGGTTATTGATTGGCCCAATTTCAATATTGTTGTGTCTCAGGGTATAAGGAGGCTTGAGGAAAGGGAGAGGGACAGGGATTGGTGGATTGCTGGAACAGTTTGATCACACTAATATTTATTCATTAAGTTTGCTATCTTATATGGGTACCATTTGCAGGCCCCGAAATAAACACAAGTGACATCAAAGATCACTGATCACAGATGACCATAACAAATGTAATAATAATAATGAAAAAGCTTGAAATATTGCAAGAATTACCAAAATGTGACACAAAGACCCAAAGTGAACAAATGCTGTTGGGAAAATGGTACCCATACACTTATTTGATGCAGGGTTGCCAAAAACCTTCAATTTGTTTGGAAAAGAATCTGTAAGTCACAATAAAGTGAAGCACAATGAAATGAGGTATGTTTGTAATAAGTTTAGCAGTATGAATCTATAATCAAAGATTTGTAAGAAATTAGTAAATTTCTTCAGTATTAACTCACTACTTAATTCAGTAGCTTTTAAAAACATGATGTCTTTGAATGCTAAAACAAGAGAATAAAATGTGCTTTCTTTCTGGCTCAGGGGTTCTCAGGAAAAGTCCTGTTGGCATGTGGGTGGGAAGAGACCTCTTTGGCGGAATGTCTACTTACTGTAGGACAGTAATCCACTGCATGCAAGAAGCTTTCTCCAGGCATTCTGACCACTGGAAACCCACTCCTTTCCACATGTTTCTTGATGGCCCCTAGGAAACACAGTATCACTCCAGGTGAGTGAGATTATATTGATCTAATCAGTAAAATGGTGCTTCCCTGGTGGCCTAGTTGGTGAAGAATCCACCTGCAGTACAGGAGACCTGGGTTTGATTCCTGGGTCCGGAAGATCCCCTGGAGAAGGAAATGGCAAATCATTTCAGTATTCTTGCTTCCGAAATCCCATGGACAGAGGAGCCTGGAGGGTACAGTCCATAGGGTCCCAAAGAGTCAGATATGACTGAGCAACTATACTACCACCACCAATCAATAAAATAGTTGACTCTGAAAATCAGTGTTGCATAAATTGGCAAATATTTAATAAATTAGGATTATCAGTTCTTTTGACTGAGAACTTGCTATACTTCGTTTCTGGGTGCCACTAATCGTATCTTGTTCTAATGAAGACTAAGTCAGTTTTCCTCTCTACATGATCCCTTTACCCCCTACTGAAAGTTATGCTGATGTAAGAACATTCCTAAGGGTCCTTTAGATGTCTTTAATGTTAAAACCTCTAGAAACTTTGGTAGAAAAGTCAATTTCACACCTTAGAACACTGTTTAAAGAAGGGAATTGGTTTAACATGTGTAAAAATTTTATTATAAATCTCAAAATTATAAAATTGTATTATTGAAGACCAACACTTTAATAGGGAGAATGAATCAAAAAGAGTGAAAGAACAGGATGGCATATTACCTTCAAAATGATGAGTGTTGTAGAAGATGTAAGTACAAAGCTTATTGCTGATTTTTAAAAAAAAATTTATATATTTGGCTACACAGGTTTTTATTTGCAGCATACCTGCTCTTAGTTGCCACATGTGGGATCTAGTTCTCTGACCATGGATTGAATCTGGCCCCCCTGCATTGGGAGCTTAGAGTCTTAGTCACTGGACCACGAGGGAAGTCCCAAGCTGGTTCTGGTTTTAAGTGTGTACCTAGGTGACCTGGATCTTATCATCACTTTATCAGCCCTCAGTTTTCTCATCTATAACATGCAGGATTCACATGTTATCAGTTATATTTGAAATTCAGTCTTTCTGTAATGTCCAGTTCATTTGTATAGAAACAAATAAATGGCAACAACACCTAGGTTTGAAATAAGTATCTCCAGAATTATATGTTAGAGCTGTTGAAGAATGAGATTTGAATCAGAAAAAATGGCCAACTAAACTTTGTTTTTATATTAAAGCTCTATTAAAAGAAAAGCTAACTTACATAATGTTAATGCCCAGCAACATTCTAGGTAAAGTAGCAATGACTTTATTTTTACTTTGAGGTCAGATTTCTTGAGGAAGTTATAGTGGGATCATATGGATGGCTGTGGATTTATTCAATTCTTTTTTTTAACATTGAGTTGTGATAGATAGTACAGAAAATTGTGTGGAGTCTAAACATTATTTAATATTGCAAGCTGCCAAATCATGCTAGGGGCTCATTAGCTGCCTCTGAGTTGTGTTTCAAGAGTGCCTTAATTCAAAATGGAAGACAAGTGGCATATCATATAAACTCTTTTATCTGTTTTGCTTCCCTAGTAGAATGGATTAGTAATTCTTATCCTAGGAAAGACTGACAGAGTGTAGCACCTTCTGATCATGTGTTCATACACATTTTCTTAGCTTAAATTCTTCCTGATGCAGTTAATGAATTCCAAGAATAAAGAACTTTTTTACTGAATGACCTGAGGTATGTGAAGTTCCAAAGAAGCGATGCTTAAATTAACTTGCTAACCTCATTTATCTATCCCCTATATCTTTTGAGTTCCTCCTGGTACTCAGCCAGGCACTGCATTAGGGAATAAAACAAATGTGAAATGGACTTCCCTCAAGGGTTGTACAGGGACTGTGAGAAACATTCAAATTATTGCAGTTGAGTATACTTGTTATGGTGGAGGAAGGTGCGGTAATAGAATAAAAAATGGAAGCAACCTAAATGTCGATCAACAGAGAAATGAATAAAGAAGATGTGGATATATACAATGGAATATTACCCAACCATAAAAAAGAACAAACTTGGGTTATTTGTAGTAATGTGGACCTAGAGTGGATCATATAGAGTAAAGTAAGTCAGAAAGAGAAAAATAAGTATCATATGTTAATGCATGTATGTGGAATCTAGAAAAATGGTATAGATAACCTTATTTGCAAAGCAAAACTAGGGACATAGACATAGATAACAAATGTATGGATACCAAGGGAAGCAAGGGAGGGTGGGAGATTGGGACTGATATATATGTACTACTGATACTGTGTATGACATAGGTAACTAATGAGAACATACTGTATACTCCAGCAAACTCTACTTAATGCACCATGGTGACTTGAGTGGAAAGGAAGTCCAAAAGGGAGGTGATACATGTCCATGTATGGCTAATTCACTTTGCTGTGCAGCAGAAAGTAGCACATTGTAAAGCAACTATATATCAATAAAAATTAAATTTTAAAAATGGAATACCAGCATCTACTTGGATGATAATATTTCATAGAGAAGGTAATTAAAAGACTTCAGGGAAAATCAGAGGATGCACTGGAATTTGTTCTTACTTACTAGGAGCAGGTGGGTGGGGAGAGTGTTTTAGACAAAGGCAGCACAGGATTAAGGCATGGAGGATGGGAGAGCCAGTGCTACGGGAGGAGTTGGAAGCATTTGGGGGCTGGTAGGTTTTACAGTTGAGGAAGTTGAGCCAGAACAACTTCCATATAAGTCAGACCAATATATATATATATATATATATTTTTTTTTTTTTTGCATTTAAGGCTAAAATGATGAGATTTAGTTATGTTGCACTCACTTCCCAACACAGGCTTAATTTAAAAAAAATAATAAAAAAAATAAACATGAACACGTCAGTGGATACTTGAGGTTGCTGTATACCCAAGCAAGCAGCATGTTCTTTTAACAGCAACTAAACTTACCTTAAGTAATTTGAAAATTTTATTGACATACATATATATTGATATGACCAAAAAGTTCATTTGGGTTTTTCTGTTACATCTTATGAAAGATGTAAGAACTAGAAAACAAACGTGCATTTTATAGACTAAACAAAGGATTTCAAAGAAAATTCTCTAATGAAGCTGAAGCTGAGGGCTACATGCCCAGAGCCTCAATGGGTTTGTTTGCCTTTGATTTCCTTGATCATTGAGGCCTCTTTAGCACAGGGTCTTCTGAAAGTTTCCTGAATTGTGATGTATTACTGACTTCCAAAACAAAATAATGAAAAAAAATAAAGCTATTATTTACAATGAAATAAAGTTTAACTTCTTTTTTATTGCAACAATAAGAAACATATCCATCAAAATAATTAGTTTGTTATTAATATTGGTAGCCTCATCCATTATATTACTGTATTGTATTTATCAAGGTCAAGGGGTAAAATAAAAGGATCCTTTGTCATATGAGACAGTCCAGTAGAGTTTTGTATTATGTTTTGGAACTTGAAACTTAAGGCAGTCCTGAAGGCAGACATATGCCCCCTAACAGATCTTCCAGGAGGCATGAAGAGTTGATGACTTAGATCTAGGCACCTTTTTCACACTGAAAAATGACATTTTATATCATGGTGGTTTAGTCTCTAAGTTGTGTCTGACTCTTGCGACCCCATGCGCTGTAGTCCACAAAGGCTCTTCTGCCCACGGAATTTTCCAGGCAAGAATACTGGAGTGGGTATTCCTTCTCCAGGAGATCTTCCTGATCCAAGGATTAAAACTGGATCTCCTGCATCGCAGGCAGTCTCCTGCATTGCAGGCAGATTCTTTACAGACTGAGCCCAGTAGTGTCCAACTCTTTGCGACCCCATGGACTATATACAGTTCATGGAATTCTCTAGGCCAGAATACTGCAGTAGATAGCCATTCCCTTCTCCAGGGGATCTTCCCAATGCAGGGATTGAACCCAGATCTCCTGCATTGTAGGTAGATTCTTTACCAGCTGAGCAACCAGGGAAGCCCGTTATAAAACTACACATAGTTAAATAAAACATTATCCTAACATGAAACTAAGAGAGATATGCAACTGTAATGATTATTTTCATTTAAGTTCCTCTTGTTCGTGGCCCACATGGCCTTTAATTTTTAGGGACTGATTGATAATCTTTTTATTTGAAAAGGATCGCTTCAAAGGCATTCAGTAACAAGTGTCACATGTTAAACCGAATTTGTGTTTACTTGGTTTAATTGAAGATCATGATAACACAAAGGAGATCACAAGCTTATTCAGTGTTATTTCAACAAACCAGGAAGAAAAAAGAATTTGTAATGAAAGAAAAACAATGTTTAAAGTCTAGTCACTTGAAGAGAATCCAGAAAGCCTGTATTTATTACTAAAGGTAGGTGTAATCGTGATGTTCATGAAAATTCTGTTTTCTGTTCCTCTTTCATACACTTGAAATCTCCTTGATCCTGGAAATGGTGCTTAATCTCTCACTCTCCTTTCTCCATTTTGAAAAGGATATAGAAATTTATCAATCTTCTTAGTCTATGGTTGAATGAACTAATGTCTGTAAACTAAAATATTTTATGCAAATATAAAGTAGCACTGTTATTCTGTTGGTTAGTGACCATAAATGGTCTCTTTCAGGCTATGATAATTTTCCTTTACTTTTGTGGAATTTAAAAAACCAGTTTTGTACAGGCAAGCTGGTCATGCTTGACACATAATAGATTTGTCCCTATCTTGAAACTGAACTTTAATTCACATTGTTTCTGTTTTCATATTGCTTCTTCCTGATTTTGTGGTTGCCATATTCTTACAAAGCAGAAAAAACAATGTCATAATATAAAAATAAAAGCAATACAAATGTATTACAACCACAATTTCTCCCATTTAAAAAATAAAAGAGAGAGAGCAGCCATATTTCTACCATCCAAATATAACTGCTATTTCCTGTCAGTCTTTCTTCCTATTTATTATTACTGTATTCATATAATTTCTTATATAATATTATAGCATAAGAGTTTTTCCTTCTTCCACGTCATCTAAACCTGGGGTTCAGTAAACCTGTTCTGCAAGCACCAGAAGGTAAATATTTTAGGCTTATGGGCCATCGAGTCTTTTCATCTACTCAACTTTGTCACTGAAGTGGCCATAAATGGTATGTAAACGAGTAAGTGTTGCTGTGTTTCTGTAAAAGTTTATTAACAAACATAGGCTGAGGGTTAGATTTGGCCTATTGGTCCATAGTTTGCTAACCCTAGATCAAAATGATTACAAGTTATTATTTAACCATGGAAATATTGTATTTCTCTAGAAGTTTTTTTATATTTCTTTCTTCCTCAATTGAAATTTGTCTTAAATCTGATGTTGGACTTTAGTTTTTTTTTTCCTTCTATAATTACTATCTAATAACATCATTGAAATAAAAATTGTGTTGGTATGTGTAATTCTTTCATCTACTTCTGAGAACACTGTTCTTCTAATTGAAAAATTTGACATGTAATATTGTATAAATTTGAGGTCCTCTGTCTGTTTTTTAATTGGATTGTTTGGGGTTTTTTTGTATGCTATTTGAGTTCTTTGTATATTTTGGATATTAATCTCTTATCAAATATACAGTTTGTAAATATCTTCTCCTGTTTAGTATTTTGCCTTTTAATTTTGTTGATCTATTTCATTTTTCATACTCTGAATCTCCACTTGTTTTGTTTTTTTTCAAATGACAATCCATTTCTGTATCTTATCTCCAATATCTTCCCTTATCTCTTCAAGTACATTTATTACATTTATTTTAAATTCTTCTTTTCTAATGTATTACATTAATTCTGCTTTGTTATAGGATTTTAAATTTATTGAATTTTTAAAACAGCATTTATGTTTAAATGTCTCCTTTTTCCTCATGAGATCATTCTCTGAGACTAGTAATGTATTCTTGGGAAGAAATACTGGCAGAATACTAGATTACATCTCTCTTGAAATATTTCAAAAGGGGAACATGTTTCAGAGAGAAGATTCTTTGGGATTGTGATCCATTGGGATGAACCATTCTCATTTCCCTCCTTGGGTGTATTCCCTTTCCCTAGTAAATGTCCTTATATCTTTAGTTCAGTCTCTGCTCTTTCCCGAATGCTGGTTCTATGAGTTGTAATTTTCTAGTCCTCAAAGTATTTTAGCATAGAGGGGAAATGCTCAGGGTCTGCCATGGGCCTATGCTTGTTCTTGTCCACTTCCTCTCTGGCCAGAACAGTGATCTCAAGTTACCTGGTCATTCCAGGCTGGTACTAGTACAAGACTGTGGATATATCACAGCCTGATATGATTGTGGATTTTATTTTATATTCTGTATGTATGTATTTTTTCAATCCCACGGAGCCAATGAAATGGTAAACAGTGTGATAAAGGATGTAAAGAGGGAAGGAATAGCAAAGAATGACTACAAAACTCTTGTTTTTCTCTTTTCCCAAATATGACCCCTAGCCTTTGAACTCTGTATTTCTGTTCCTGCCCTCAGCATATGTACTGGAATTCAGGCTCCTTCTATTTCCCCCAGAGGATTATCAGGGGTTCTATGATTATTTTCTCACATCCATCTGGTTCTTTTTCGCTTCTGTGACATCTCCAGTACTGTACTGTGATTTGAGGAGGCTACCTAATTCCATGTCTAGTTCACCTTCTCATCGTGAGGACAGATCAAGCTGATTCTCTAAGACTTATGAAAACTATGATCTGATTCATGTAACTAAAAATGTCCATCTTATACTGAATGATATTTTGGCTGGGTACACAAGTTTATGGCCTCACTTTCTTTCCTTGGGGCTTCATGTGTGTAGCTTACCTGCTCAAAGACCTTCTGAGAACTGTCTGATTATTTTCCTCTTAAAAGTGCCATAGTTTCTCTGCTTTTATTTTTGAGATTATTTCTTTATATGTAAAGTGTAGTAGTGCAATTATTTTACTGTTTGGTCTGGTTGGTAAACAGATAGTAACTTTTTTTCTCCTGAAATACCAAGTACTTCTTAAAACTGCAGAGTCAGTTGTCTTCAGTTTCTGAAGTTTCTTTGAATGAAAAATAATTTAAAAATTCTGTTTTGTTTGTTTTCTTTCTCACCTTTTAGAGACACTGATTGTGCCTAAGTTGAATCACGTTTGTATTACATGCATATCATTTTCTTTAGAAATTCTTGGATCATTTGTTCACTTCTGTTAAGCTTTCTTTGCATATCCATCTTCTCTATTTTGCTGCTTCCAATGCAGACTTCATTTTGTGACAGTTTTATTATTTGCATTTTCTCTCTTAAGTTCTGCCAAATCATTTTTCATTTCCTAATCTGATGTCTCCTCATTTCTTCAATCCATATCTCTCTTGTGATCTCTTATTTTATAGACTTGTTTTTTTTTAATTTCATTAAAGTTCCTGGAAATGGCTGAGGTCATGAAGTTTAATCTGTAGAAACATGTTTTCCGAGGTGTTCTTTGTGGTTTGTTTTCCTTATTCCTTTATTGCTTTTTGAAGAGAGTTTAAAATATGCTGTATTTGTTCTCTCTGATTATTAGCCATCTTTTAAAGTATACAACATACAAAATTTAATAGCTAAAATGAGCCTAAATTGTATGGGGGAACAAATTAGGTCACATAAAAAGAATATCAGAATGTTTTCCACATTGACAAGCTTATAGGGATTAAACAAAATAATATTTTAAAATAGCTTTAGGCCTCATTTTTAGCCTTTGGTTAATTAATGACAAAGGAGTCTATCTATACAACAATTTTTTATTTATGTACTGTCTCTAGAAACAATGGTTTATTGTTTATTCATTCCTTCTCTGATATCCTTCCTATCAGGTTTCTGGCTTATGTTCCTACTTTCTAAAGAATTTTCTTTTAAACTTCCTTGCAAGGCAGGTTCACCAGCAACAAAATTTCAACTTTGTTTGTCTGAGAAAGTTTTTATTTCTTCTCCACTGTTAAAGGATACAGTCACAGGGAATAGAATTTTAGATTGGTGTTTGTTTTTTTTTTTTCTTTCCAGAATTATTCATTAAGGACAGTTCAGCTATCCCTGCCCACACTGATTTCCACAGACACTGCTCTGATTCTCTGGATTCATCTGTTTGTCTCTCATATTTGGAGATATTCAGTTCAGTTCAGTTCAGTCATTCAGTCACATCTGACTCTTTGCAGCCCCATGGATTACAGCACACCAGGCTTCCCTTTCTATCACCAACTCCCGGAGCTTGCTTAAACTCATGTCCATAGAGTCAGTGATGCCATCCAACCATCTCATCCTCTGCCATCCTCTTCTCCTCCTGCATTCAATCTTTCCCAACATCAAGGTCTTTTCTAAAGAGTCAGTTCTTTGCATCAGGTGGCCAAAGTATTGGAGCTTCAGTTTCAGCATCAGTCCTTCCAATGAATAGGAATATTGTATTCAATGGGGATATTACGGAAATTGAAGGAAGTCTTGTTTAGGTTTCTGAAGCAGGAAAGCAGGCCTCTGGCCTGCTTCCGGCCTGCCTGGACACTGCCCTGATTCTGTGCCTGCCTGAAAGCACAGCGAGTCAGGCAGCACTTCATGTAAGAAAGGGAGTGGATCTTGGAATCTTTTGAGCCCCTGAGGACCTGGACAGTACCACCCTGCCCCGGGGGTCCAAAACGAAAAAACAGCCTTGTAAAAGTTAAATCAGAGATGCATTTTTGCACACCAACTGAGAATGATATCAGTTTGTGGCCTGGGATTATAAGTGGATGCCCCCAAACTGCAATTTGAAGTCTCACCTGTGGGGTGGATGCACTGCCTGGGACCTTTTCCCAGTTGGGACTCCAGGTTATTGTTAACCAGGGACTTCCTAGTGTTGTTCAAGTCTGGATGTAGGTCAGTCCAGTTTGGTGATACAGACCCTCTTACTTCTCTCTATTGTTTCTATTTCTTTTCTTTTAGTGACTGTATATGAGATTAAGTCAAATAATCTCCTGTATAAAATTGAAATTCTTTATTTGTGAGTAATGAGTGATTTCTTTAGTTAACAAATCTTTTGCACCTAAAATGGAAGTAAAACTTTTGGCAAAACAGGGGGTCAGATGTCACTTACAGATCTTAGAAGAGCTGTTGATCTTTTAGTTTGTTCAGTTTTCATCTGTTAGGATGAAGTGATGACTTCCAACCTCCGTACATGCTGCTCTGGATAAGTATGTCCTATTACTTATTTTTAAATGAGTAATAAAGTTTTGTCCTTGCATTCTGGCCACTTTGAGGAGGTCAAATGTGATATAAGATGCCTCTGTAGCCACTGTTTGTATCTTAGTTTTTTTCTATGAGTTAAAAAATTTTGTTTTGGTCCTTCATCACATCCATCAAGCCAAAGAAATCTGTGCCTCACTCATTGTTTTCTAGGAGCACAGTTCTGGGTGCCTACGCTTTGTATCATTTTCACCCTTACCCAACTACACTGTGTTCAAAGTTCCTTGTCATTTATGTTAACTTTCAAGATCTTAATGTTAACTTAATTAATAATGGGAGAAAAGGAAACAGAGATGATAATAAATTGCCATCTTAAAATTTTAAGATACCTGGGGACTTCCCTTTTGGCCCTGTGGCTATGACTCTGCACTCCCAATGCAGGGGGCCTGAGTTCGATTCCTGGTTAGGGAACTATATCCCACAAGCTGCAACCAAAAATTCCACAAGGAAGATCAAAGATCCAATACGTCATAACTGAGACCTGGCACTGACAAATAAATATTTAAAAATTGGGAGATGAGCGTTTTATTTTGCAACTTAACCCCTCTCCTCTTTTTCTAAATTATGGACACATCATGCTTTAGATGTTCTCCTAAAGAAAAGAGCGATCTAGCCAGATAGTTACTCTTAACCAAAATGGATTGTCAGGAGTTTTACAATCGTGATTCTCCTTAACCTTCAGCAAATTAAATTCTGACAGATCTCCACTTCCCACATTAGAGAGAAAAGTCCCACATTTGGAAAAAAGAAAAGTTTATGATCTTAACGTTCAGGAAAAATCCTAGGGATAATTCCTGGGGATAGTAGATAAACTGATTCAGAGAAAGAAAGGTAAGTTTTCCATGATCTAGGGGGATCAGAATGAATATATGATGTTTGTTTTCTGTCCCCTGAGAAGTGATAATGATATTTTCAGTTACGTTCTTCCTGATCCACAGCCTAAATTAAGTGGAACATGTGCTGTTATGTCCCCACCACTTAAATTATGATCAACACAAACCACAAAAAATTTGCAAGTTTCTCTGCCAACATGCCAAATTATCAGTGATACCTTTGCTTTATATTTAAAATAGTTTGTTAGAAATTTCCTTAGCCTATAAAACTGAAGGTAAAACTATTTTCTTACCCATTTCCTTCAAGTGAAAGGAATCCTTTTGTATTATCAGAAGGGGTATAGAACAAACAGGAGAGAAATGAACAATTAGTGTGTCATTGATTGTATTACTTATTCAGACAAGAGGCATTGTTAGTGTGGAGTCCACCAGAATTGCATCAACATCCAAAGTTTCTCTATTTAGTTTCACTCTCCAACTTTGAACTAAATAGAAGAAACAGTCCAAGCCTTAAAGCTTCACTGTCTGATAGACAAGTTTGATAAACGTATAAGGCATAAACAGAAGACTAACTTCAAAGGAATCAAAATATCTCATGGACAACCAAAGGGATTCAGACCTCAAGTATACAATTCATGAAAACTATATATTTAGATTGGGTTCTCACCAGGGGGATTCATTGCTTCTCCTTTGCTTAGATTTATCTATGTATAATGAATCATTCAGGAAATATTTAGAGTACATCATGAGAAATGCTGGGCTGGAAGAAGCACAAGGTAGAATCAAGATTGCCGGGAGAAATATCAGGAAATAAAAAGCCTCTTGATAAAACTTAAAGAGGAGAGTGAAAAAGTTGGCTTAAAGCTCAACATTCAGAAAACTAAGATCATGGCATCTGGTCCCATCACTTCATGGGAAATAGATGGGGTACAGTGGAAATAGTGTTAGATTTTATTTTGGGGGGCTCCAAAATCACTGCAGATGGTGATTGCAGCCATGAAATTAAAAGATACTTGCTCCTTGGAAGGAAGGTTATGTCCAACCTAGATAGCCATATTGAAAAGCAGAGACATTACTTTGCCAACAAAGGTCCGTCTAGTCAAGGCTATGGTTTTACCAGTAGTCATGCATGGATGTGAGAGTTGGACAGTGAAAAAGGCTAGGTGCTGAAGAATTGATGCTTTTTTAAAAAAAATTTTCTTTACTTTATTGTGTTGGTTTTGCCATACAATGACATGAAACCGCCATGGGTTTACATATGCTCCCCCTCCAGAACCCCCATCCCTCCTCCCTCCCAATGTTTTTGAACTGTGGTGTTGGAGAAGACTCTTGAGAGTCCCTTAGACTGCAAGGAGATCCAACCAGTCCGTCCTAAAAGAAATCAGTCTTGGGTGTTCATTGGAAGGACTGATGTTGAAACTGAAACTCCAATACTTTGGCCACCTCATGCGAAGAGTTGACTCATTGGAAAAGACCCTAATACTGGGAAGGATTGGGGGCAGGAAGAGAAGGGGACAACAGACGATGAGATGGCTGGATGGCATCATCGACCCAATGGACATGGGTTTGGGTAGACTCTGGGAGTTGGTGATGGAATTCATGGGGTCGCAAAGAGTCGGACATGACTGAGCAACTGAACTGAACTGGCTGAGAAATAGCAATGCTAGAGACATAGTGACAGATATAAAATAAATCAGACATGGATCTCTCCCTCTACTAACTTACAATGTAAAAGAAGAAAGTCCACAACATAAAATATAAAGTAGAAAGTAATGGGTGTTATTAAAAGAGTTCTTGCAAATACCTGGTGGCTCCTTATATTGCTGTTTGGTGGTTTTTCTTCATCATCAATTCAATATGAGGTTTAGCCTCATCTGTGATTTTCACAGCAAATATGCAACCAACAAGAAGAAGAATAAAAGTACTTCCACAGACCTGGCTGATAGGTTGAAGGTTTGGTGGAGATGGAGACTGGAATATATCATGTAAATCAACAAAACCTGACATTTCATATTAGGATACCTTTTATTAAAATTTATTTGGCAGCTCTGCTATCTTGATACCCAATCCTTGTATACAAGTACCATTTTCATCAAAACGTGGTGTGTTTATAAGATGTGTTCTCTATTTTGTGCAAATAAGTGTAGTCCATGTATCTCTTATAAGGAAAAATATTGTTTTCAAACAAGTAAGGAGATTTCAAGTCTTTCCTTACTTTGCATAGGATTCACAAATGTTCGTAGTATACTATTTATGAGGCATGGGACACACATAGGGCATTGCTTTTCCATGGGGATCTAATTACTTCTGTATGGTCCCTTTATGTGGAACTGGTAACCTAACAACATTTATTCATGGATTGAAAATTGGTTGCATGAAAAATGGCCCATGTAAAAAGTCTTAGAATCTCAGGATATTAGACCTTGAAAGGATTGTAGAGATTCTGAGCTTCACTCCTTTATGTTACGGTTGAAAAACTGAGACATAGAAAGGTCTACCCAAGGACACCTGGCTATCTTATGGATCGAGCGATTTATAACCTTCTCTTATAGTTCCGAAGATTTACATGCCATAAAGTGGTGTGTGAAGTCATAATACAGGAGATTTCACCCTTGAGAATTGTTTTTAAGACCTTTAGAATTTATGTGATTTTCCATCTCCCTAGATTGATCATTTCTGATGCTTTATAGCTGCAAGTTAACGCATAACCCAGATCCAAATCATTTCCATAGAAGAGCAAATATCATTTCACAATACAATATACAGTTTGGTTTTAATTTAAAAATCGAAATGAAAACCTTGCTCATAATTTAATATTACTTTTTGCTTTTAAACTTCCCTAGCACTTACCTGTATCTTTAATATTGCTGTTATATCTTTTTAAATTATATAATTACTTACATTTTATATTTTTGCTAATCAACTATAATCATTCTTAAAACAGAGACAACCATATCAATGACCCCCCCCCAATGTTTTCCCATAAACTTTTGCTCCATAAATGTTTGATGCCTTAATGAATAAATAAAAGAAACACCTTTTTGCTAAATATAAACTTACTATCTGTTTTCCCCCTTTACATATATGATGATAAAGGTAAAATGGAGCAAAGACCTACACTATAGGTAAAGGACTAGTTTTTCTGGCTGATTCAAGTTAACATTTTTTTCACAGTGAAATATCTAAACATAAATGGGACTATTTTTTTTTCTATTCATAGCTACCAAGCATTTTATTCTTTTCCTTGGTCAACATGGTTTATTTTCATGATAGTCTTTTATTTCAGTGCACTAAGTATATAATGATTTACTATGCACTTTTCTGTCTTTTCCTCACTGTACAAGACTGTTTTTAGATTTGACTTGCAGCATGCATTCATTTTAGTGGAGTCACACAGTGAGTTTGTGGTGAAGGTAATTAGTTTTTGTGTGTTTTTTTATATCATTATTCCTAATTACTGACTCTCAATTTTAGAAGGACTTTTAATATACTATCTGTAAATTCATCTTTTGGACCATTTTCCAAATGGTTACACTGATAATATCCACGTCAATTCATTAAGACTATCAGGGTACAGTCAAGCATATTTTAAGTGTTATTCCACACTGAGCCTTTGCTTACTTCCATTTTTAATGGAAAAAGCATAAGGCCCTTCAGGTCAAACCCATTTACAATCAATAATACAAAAAAATCATTTAAAAAATAAAACAATCCATTATTGATGAAGCTCGATGGTGGCATCTTCCCATGTTAACATTTATAAGTTAATAATAGATCTATAGAGTGGGGAACATAAAATATTTAAAAAATGAATAATTGATTTGATGGAAGATCCTTCCATTAAGATTAGAAGTATTTTACCAATATGTAAATGAGCAGGTAGAAACAATATTGTAATTCATTCCTGAGAAATTATCATTTGGATGAGAAATAGAAAAGATTGAGAGAGAATGAGAGAAACAGTATTAACCTCAATTATTTCATTTGAAAGAAAGTTATAGGTTAGAAATAAGTGGCTGAAGCTTTATTTCTCTTGTTAGCCACACTTCTGGAGTCTTTTAGGGCAAGACTTATTTTGCTCTAAGGATCAAAATTATTATAATAAGAGAGTTTCAGCATGAGTACATTAGAGGTTTGTGTTTATAGGCTAAAAAGCACAGTGCAATCATATTCTTGCTTGTAAACTTTTGAGAGTGGTGTAGGTGACATTTTCATAGTCAAAACTGGTTTCCCATTTGGGAGGAAATCTGAAGATTATTTCAAAAAAGGAGGATTGTATTTCCCCACGAAGGAAGCCAAAGTGGATATGAATGGGTTGAATAACTCTAGCCTTTTCCTTGTTCCTGCCAACTAGTACAGAGACGCTTGACCGAAGTCCAGCTCCTCCCCAGGACTCTGAGGTTTGAGGGAATGACCCAAGGTGCAGGGTCAGATGGAGACTTTTTCTGACACAGTTTGGGGTTGGGAGTCTGGTTGGGGAGCAGAGACTAGAGTCAGCATCCTTTCCGTAGAAGTATGTGGGCTGTGTTCTGCCCTTCTGCATTCTTCCTAAAGCCTGATTTTTTTTTTTTTTTGACCATTCACAGAAATGCTTTCAGTCGTCCAATTTCTGATTAAATTAGCCAGATTTCCCCCATGATTAATCTGCACTATATTTTATTTATCAATGAAGCAGAGACTAAAAATTGCACCTATTGAATGAATTGAGAGAAGACATTCAGTATTCTGTATGTATATATAGAACATGTGTAGAACAGATCGCTAGTGGAAAGCAGCTGTTTAGCACAGGAAGTTCAGCTCAGTGCTCCGTGATGGCCCAGATGAGGGGGATGAGGGGGTGGGAGGGGGGCTCTAGAGAGAGGGGATGTTCGAACACTAATAGCTGATTCACACTGTTGTACCTCAGGAACTAACACAGTATTGTAAAGCAGCTATACTCCAATTTAAAAAAACAAAACAAAACGTACCTTTCTTAGACTTGAGGATTAAATGAGATAATTTAAAAAGTGTTTGGGCCTTGGCTTATAGTCAACACTAGGTAAATGCTGGGTATTATCATATTCATCAGTCTATCAGCATAGCTGGTTATCAAGTAGATCCTGCCAAAAATATTTTGTCTGGGATGGATTAATTATTTACCTGATTAGTGCAATGAACTAGACCATATGCCCTTTTATGACTTCCTCTATTGATTTGCTAAAGGCTGTTTATTCCTTGGAGAGCAGCAGTAGCTTCTGGATTCTTGTTCAGGATGAGGATGTGGTTCTCAAATTGGCATGGTGCATTCAATGCATAAGAAGATGTCATTAGAAATGTCATAAATATAGATCACAGAGTAATTTGGAAGTCCCTAATCAATGGTTTAGGTCAAAGTTGAAGAAATGTTGTAGATGAGTTTCTAATTATATTTTCGTGGTTTTGAAACGATCTCTTTGTGTCTCCTTTGGGTGACTTGGCCAAGATCCTACCTTTTCTGGGGTAGAAGACTGAGTCCAGGAAGTGACTGAGGACTCTCTCTACCTTCCTCAGGTCTTAGAGTCACAGGGTCATCGAAGACCAGTATTTCTAGACTGTTGGAAAAGAAATTATATTCTGTTTTTGTTTTATTTTTTTTTTTAAGAGAGTCATTTTGTCTAACTGTCTCCTGGGTCTACCCCAAATGGATATCTATATCATGTTACTCATTGGAAAATGAATATACCAATTGGGCTAGTGTTTTTCACCTAAAACGGAAATTATGTGTTTGAATTAATCTTGCATACCTGTGCCTTGGAAAAAATTGTTACTATTTACAAGCGGAAAAAACTAGGCAAACATGTTTCATGGTTCCACCATATGAGGTAATTTCAAAGTAGATCTAGGAATGAAATACTGACTTCCTGAAACTTAGCTTAAAGTGTAAGTATATGTTTGGTCTTTAGTGGAAAGACATCTTTTCTAAAACTCTTTGTCAACTTTTGATGGAAACATATACTTTTTCTGAAGTTTTCATTTCTGAAGGTCTAATTTTAACTGTTGAAATGGTGGCATTCTCTTAAGGTGAGGATATGCTTTTTTAACTCCAATCACTTACCTTTATCAACTATTTTCTTCCCTTTTCATTAAGCTTCCTTCCTTCATTCTCCCTTTCAATCACTTAATTATCCCACCATTTTTGCATGCCCATATTTCTACTATGTATCATGCACTTCGCTAGTTTTTGGGAGTATCAAGATAAATAAGGCATTGTTCTCACCCCCAAATCTCTCACTTCAATGATGAAGACAGACAAATGAAAAGTATAATTTAGCAGCAGGTTATTTTATGCCTACCCCTCCATCACCTAGCAGACTATACACTCCAAGACAGCAGAGACCATCTAGTTCCTAGCATAATGCCTAGAATGTAGTAAACAATAAATATCTGTAGAATTGATGAAATAGGTGAATAAGAAGAGGGGAAGCTCATTATAATCGGTAGCTGACTTTATCTGTCTTCCACAAAAATTACTAGAGGATCCCATTGCATGTTATATTCTATAATTCACAGATCACACACTATCCTAACAAATGAATATATTCAGTGCTTTACTTCCTTGCTGGAAATCTAATTTTTATATACCAGTAGGAGGAAATGTGGGTAGGAAGTGAAGAGTAGACGCAAACACAAGAATATGTGTTTTGTTTTCAGGTTTATGGTAATTTTCGATTTATGTCAATCCTGGGTCTTAGTATCACATGAGTTATAAAATTGGAAATATTTATCTTTGCCTTGACTGGTCTCACCTATTATCCAAGCAGTGTATATCACTATTGCCCTTTATGCTGGCTAGTCTGCGTCTCTGGAGGTGAAGGCTGATTTCAGTGATGAATGTTTTAATTCTTTGTCTAACCTAATAGGATAACTCTACATATTATGTCCTTTCTCAATCTGACATTTCCCACTGTCAGCAAATTCTTCCTGATATTTAGATGAATGATTTCTTTCCTCCTACCTTATGCTGACCCTGTATGATAACAGATATAATTTTTTATGTAACTCTTAGAAAAATATATACTAAATAGTAAAAAGTGTTCAATATAATAAGAATATAAATATCTGTAGACTCATTAACTTTAATTTATCTCACTCTTTTCCCTGTAGTACTGTTGAGTCAAGTTAAATTGAATTTTTTCTTATCACAATTACATGGGTCAAAAACTCATTTGTTAGAGGATTAGGATAAATTGTAGAATTACCTTAATAACTGCAGTTATTTTCTTTGTCTTTACACACTTTCTTGCTTAACTTAAACTAGATACTCTAGATCATTGCTCTCTGGATAAACGTAATACCTACATAAATCTTTAAATAGCTTCTTAAACTATTTTTTTCATTATTTCCATCTACTGTTCATTCTTATATATGCATTTTACTCATTCATTTATTCAACAAATATTTACTGATCCCTGGTAAGACATGATGCTAACAGTACATATTAAGGATAGAACAGAGAAAGACTAATTGCAGGGAAAAATCATGAGGCGTGCATCAGCTACCAAAGAAAGCTGATTTTTATTTACCAATATTAAATTAGGTTTTAAATTATTTGTGTGTGTTTGCATTTTACATTCACCTCCACCTTTAATATTGGGAGCATTTCACATTTTTTGTTTGCTACATTTAACGTGAGTAATCAATAATTCATTTTTCCTTCAAATTTCTTCCTCAAAAAGCACCTTACCAATTTTGATAAGACGTTCCAGAGATAAACCAAAGGTTTGAGCTCATTGTTCACCCATTGTTCCTAGGAATATCAGTCTAACTTTATCAGAATGGCAGCTCCATCCTCCCCAATCACTTCATCCCTCCCCGCTCAAAACATTTACATTTTGCTTTTCACTCCTTTGCGTTCTTTACATCAAAGATTCCACCTTTCATTGACATCTGCTACCTTAGTCTAGGCTATGGGTTTCTGCCTATGTCAAATAGGGTAACCTAACTTACTTCCACTATGGTTGCAAGAAAAGCTAAATACTCTGCACACCCCCTTTTAGCGGCATTCGGGGGTCACATGACATAGTTCTGGCTCTGGAGGAAAGTACTGTCACATGTCTGGAAAAGCTTTTGCTTTTCTGACATGCAACAGTAATGAACATGTACTGGCTTTCTGTGAGATTCCATGCGTGATGGCTAAGGTCTGTCACTTTCAGTGGATAATCACAGCAAAAGTTGGTGACTTGAGGTACCTGATTGTTCCTCTGTTTATCGTAGCATGAAATGCCTAATGTATCCACTGTGAAGGACAGCGGGCTGAACCTGGACTCTGTGTGCCTGAGGAGTTCTCTGTCCATCACAGTAGTTCTGCCCACTCCCAATGCCTAGAGCTTTCTTCTCCACACAGAGCTCAGATGGCAGTACCAAAGCTTGAGTGTCTGCTCTCTAACGTTTCCCTTATATGCCACTATGGAAAATTGGGAGTGTACTTAGGTATTTCAAGTACATCATCATCACTAATGTCTTTAGGAGGAAATAAGAGAAATCCTTTGTGAACCTCACTACTGGTATCAGTTCAGTTCAGTTCAGTTGCTTAGTCATGTCTGACTGTTTGTGACCTCATGAACCATAGCATGCCAGGTCTCCCTGTCTATCACCAACTCCTGGAGTTTATCCAAACTCATGTCCATTGAGTCGATGATGCCATCCAACCATCTCATCCTCTGTCATCCCCT
This sequence comes from Antilocapra americana, assembly GCA_007570785.1. Lineage (NCBI taxonomy): Eukaryota > Metazoa > Chordata > Mammalia > Artiodactyla > Antilocapridae > Antilocapra > Antilocapra americana. The sequence goes on along the minus strand of ML664180.1, from coordinate 5,898,013 downwards.
TCTCCTCCCTCCCTCAATCTTTCCCAGCATCAGAGTCTTTTCATATGAGTCAACTCTTCGCATCAGGTGGCCAAAGTATTGGAGTTTCAGCTTCAACATCAGTCCTTCCAATGAACACCCAGGACTGATATCCCTTAGGATGGACTGGTTGGATCTCCTTGCAGTCCAAGGGACTCTCAAGAGTCTTCTCCAACACTACAGTTAAAAAGCATCAATTCTTCAGTGCTCAGCTTTCTTTATAGTCCAACTTTCACATCCATACATGACTGCTGGTATGATGCTAGCCAAATGCTCCATTGTGGCATTAGGCCAGAGGGTAAATTGCGGCCATTAAAGAAGTTCCTGCCCTAGGTAAAATGGGATCCACCCTTTCGGTGTTCCTTTGGCATTTCTTGTCTCATCATCTACCTTTTAGCTGACAGTGACCTCTGGCTGCCAAACAATTCCACAGTCACCAGTCTAGGCCTGCCCTGTTCAGCGGTGCCCAGTGCCCTCAAATTGACTTTATTTATAGGGTCCACCCAAATAGAATTGTCTTTTCTTTCAATTCCCCTCAATAGTTTGCTCTTGGAGAGAGTTAACTGGTTAAACCAAATTATACTCAGGTATTCATGGGGTTATTGCTAAAACCATCACAGATCCCAATAATTTGTAGGTTAATTGGAGGCCTAATGAAAAATTTGAAGAAATAAAATTTAGATACAGAGATACAGAGAATATTCATTGAATACCTCTTAATGAATGAGACACCATGGAAGGAGACTTTGTGTATATCTGTGAATCTTTCCCACCTGGTAATATGGGTATTCATATTCTTTAAGTGAAGTTCCACATTTTCATGTAGCTATGTAGTGAGGAGTTGAGCTTCAAAATTAGTTTCTTAACTCCCAGTTTGATGATATGTCTGTGTTGAGGGTTAAGTATAGCCTAATGGTTAAGAGCATGAATCTGGAGTTATGTAACTTGGTTTGAGACTGTGTTGCTAGTTAGCTGTGTGACCTTGCACAAGTTACTTAATATCTCTGAGCCTCAGTTTCCTCTAATGTAAAATGAACATGATAATAAAGATCAGAAATACTCCATAGGATGACCCTGTGAAGATTTATGAGTTGGTATCTATAAAGGCTTAGAATAGTACTCAGACTATAGTAAATGATGATCAAAGTATTTATAATTATTAAACTGAACAGTGGGCTATTTTTGATTGGGGATTTTGGGACTTCTAAACCATCACATGGAAAATTATCTACCTGATAATGTTTATGTATGGCTTATTACGATATGCAAGAAAGTTTTGCTGAAGGAAAGTATAGAATATTCTTCCAGGTAGACCCATTAAAGTAAAAAGATAACTCAGGACATGTGGGACATTTTAGTTACACTATTCAGTAAGACCAGTAAGGAGATAAAGGTATCACTTTTAAGTAACCTTTTAGCAATCACCTGTGAATCCAGCTAGTCAAATAACAAGTTGTTTTCCACAAGTCTTCCAGAACCTTCTAAGGCAATTTACATGTCATTTTCTAGGGTAACCATCTTGGCCTATTAAATTCACATTTACTTCCATGAAAAGTTTTCCATTCCCATCCTACATTGCTAAATTAGAGTTACATTGATCTTACATAGATCACTTTTATGGTATAGACATTTAACTTAGAGTATAAATATCTTGTCCTTGTAATGTGCTTTGCGTGCAGTGATATAGAGAGGCTTAAATGGAACTGGGAAAGCCTGTAGCATAATTCCGAGCAGGCAGTGGTGCCCGCTATATTTGGTGCTGATATGATTCAGGCTGATACCAAATCTAACATCCTGCATTAAATCAACCACTTCTATTAACCTAAAAGGTATTATCTCATCCACTGAAAAGCAAATCTGCTCACACATTTGGTTGTGAGGTTATTATTGAGGCCAAACAACATTACAGAGAGGAAGCCCCATAACCTGTACCCCACCAATTCTTCCTCAGTCTGCAAATCTGGGGTCAATTCAATGCAACAAACACTTATTGAAGAGCTTAGCCCTGGAAATTCTAGTTGTATTAACAGAATTGTATAATGATACTATAACCCTTTAACTGTTATAATTAGAAGTAGGAAGAACAGGGGAAATGAAGATAAAAGGGCACATAGAGAGTTGTCATATCATACCCAGCCACAGAATGCTGGCTAGCTCCAAAGCTGAGCAGTCTTAATCAGGTGGTGCTGCAACCTACTATTTAGGGAAAAATTAGAGCATTTTACATACATTGACTCATTTAATATCTGCCTAATATAGTAAGTAGATATTATTTTCATGCCTTTAGATGGCTAAATGGACACCCAGAAGGTGAAGTAACTAGCAAAAGGTCATGGAGATAATACACCACTGAATTGAAATTAACATTCACACAGGCTGACTCAAAAACAAAGCCTTAAACTCTCTGTGCTATTGAACTTTTGTAACACTTCAGTTTAGGCTTTTTACTCTGGTGGAGACTATTTTAATCATTTCATTTTCCCATTTTGTTACCTCTTTGGCCCTGTGACAATCAGGAGGAGGAGTTATTGGTCTATTTTTCCAAGTGAATAAACAAATGTTTAGAGAAGTGCAGAGGTTTGCCTAAATCAGAAAGGTAGTCAAGACTGGAGCTGGGGCGTCGATCCAGTTCTAACTCCAAAGATTGTGCTTGCTTTAGGGAAAAGACAGCCACTATTAAATTTGTGTAACGACCAAAGTTTGTGTTTGCTGTCTCTCATTCTTTGTGGGTCTGATCCCAAGTACTGTTCAGTGGTGCCACAATTGGAACTTTCATTAAGGAACATAATCTAATAATTCTTTTAAAATACTGTGTGTGTATGTATGTGTGTGTGTGTGTGTGTGTGTGTGTGTGTGTGTGTTGTCAGTGAAGTCAATAAAGACTAACAAGTCTTTATTGAATTTGTTGCAATATTGTTTCTGTTTTATATTTTGGTTTTTTGGCTCTGAGGATCTTAGCTCCCTGACCAGGGATCAAACCCACACCCCCTGCAATAGAAGGCAAAGTCCCAACCACCAGAGGGCCAGGAAAGTCCAATTATTGGACTCAATAAGTATTTTTTTCTGTACTGTTATAGTTAATGAGTATCATTATATCAAAAGTGTTGCTTTAAACAGGAATGTATAGCTGCTGGGGAGGTTTCAGCCATTCAGTGTTATTTGGAACTGGAGTTTCTCTTTGTTCTACCTCAAAAAAGCATGGAAATACCAGGCCTAATTCTCACAGTTGACTCTGGTAATCTCCGATAAATAGGCACCTCGTTTGCAGATGAGGTTCTCTCCAGCCTCTAACACCTCTGCTTTGGTTGCTGATAAATTCTTGTCTTGTACGGGATTCACATCACATGCCTCACCCCTCAGGGGCAACCTCCCTACAAACCCTCCTCCCCGGCACCCCTCTGTGCCCTGTCCCCTCCCCTCCCACACACACCTTTGCTTACATTAGTGTGTTTTGACTTCCTGCCAATTATCCAATTCTTGTCCATAGCTTGGACCTTTCTCGCTCTGAAATCTTCTAAACTAGTGCTGGTGAGTGAAGTGCTGACAAGCAGCCGAAACTTGCTCCCTGCTGCATTGCTTCTCTATGCTGTGTAACCAATTACTGCGAATTTAGCAAACTTAATACACATATTTTAGCTCGGGCTTTTGGTAGGTCAGAAGTCTAGGCTTTGCATGCTTCAGGGTCTTACCAGACTGCAGTTTTGGTACTGGCCAGATCCGTGTTCTCATCAGAGGCTCAACTGGGGAAAGGTCCACTCCTAGGCAGTATCAGTGTGTTGGCAGAAGTCATTTCCTTATAGTTGTAGGGTTTAGATCATGAGGAGTTATTTTTGTCTTTTTTTTTTAAACTGGTTGTCTTGGCTGGGGGCAGCTTTAAGCTCTTAGAGGTCATCTTCAGTTCTTTGCTGTGTGACCCCCCTGGTATGCCCTCCCTCAACATGAAAACTGACTTCAAAGCCAGTTGATGGGACTCTGTTGCTCCAGTTTGTTTAGACAGAGTCTTATATAATGTAATGGAATCGTGGGAATGATGTCCTGTCACTTTGGCCAAATTCTGTTGGTTAGAAGCAAGGCACAGGTTTTGCCAGGATTCAGGGGGAGAGGATTATTCAAGGGCATGACTCATTGGTGAGAGCCAGTTACAGTGTGTTGATCACATCTGGGAACAATTTTCTTTAACCTGAAGGCCGCTCATGTGGATTTCTTGGAGCTGTTTCTCTGACATCTTATTTTCCTATCTTTGCCCATTTGATGACTGGACGAATCACTGGATGGGGCAGAGACCTCTAAGCAGAGCTAAGCATTCCTGAATTAATCAGAAATATGATGCTTGCCAAATGAAATTTTCACATGTGACTTTTATGTGATAGTTGAAATGTAGTTAGAGCAACCTCTAATGAAAATTCTTGAAAGTTCTTAATCTGTCTAGGCCTGGTTATGTGAAATAATTTTTCAGTGCACAGGTAAGAGTTGCAAGTGGTGATTCTACCTCCTTTGAGACCAGCAACTTAACTGGCACCTGAAGGCATGTGAAATTCTGAAACCAAACAACACTTGACTTGCCATGATTTGCCATAGTGATTTCTATATTATTTAAGTCATTTTAAGGACCTTTCAAATATTTGTCTGTTGCATGAAACCAGAGTTCTAGGGCAGTACTTAATAAAATGTTACCTTACATTAGATGCCCCTCATGATTTCCTTATTTTGAAGATGAAGTATTTTATAGAAGATCAGTTTCTTCCAGTCCTCTACATAGATGTTTAATAAAGACTTTCACAGGGCATTACATTCTTACTCGACTAGGATGTTCCTGAGTCTCCATAGGGCTGTATCTGTCAAAAACTAATGGATTTCTTAAAACCAACGGCTCACCTCTGTTTTCACTGTTGGTGATCATACCCCTTTGGTCTTCTGAATGTCAGCCTCTCTGTTTATCCCATTAGCTTGTGTTACTCCACTTGTAGGTTCAGCTCCTGGGACCTTCCCTCCCAGCAGCCCCAGCCCCAACCCCGTGCTCTTGTTCTACACAGCATTTGGAGTTACAGTGGATTTGGGCAAGCAAGCCATGAATGACATTTTATATTGTTGTAATTTACAAGCTTATTAACATGCCTTGATCCCCACAATAACTCTCGAGGGGGTGTATTTCCAAACTTTGAATGTGATGGGCTTTATTGAGAATGGGGGGAGGGAGATCGTGTAGTTTACTGTTGGTTCCTGTGTTTCTTTTTGGAGCAGCAGAGAGGCTGAGAACTGACCACCCTATGATTTAACTATTCATTGGTAGTAACAGGGCCTGGATCCTTCATATTATCAGTAAGTCTTAACCTGCCACAGGTTGAGGGATCAGTAGTCCCATCTACTGACACTGAAATTCATGTCTGCTTAACTTAGCTAGGTGGGTGACCTGTGCAATTGGTTTTTATTTTCACATGATATGAATGGTAAGGTAAATGACCTTTTTTTATTATTTCAAGGAATAAAAAATGTGTCAATACCAAGCTTAGAATCTCTTTCACTCTGCCAAAGTAGCAAATTGAAGGCTGCGAAAACTGATGAAAGATGGAGGTAGACATCAAATGGAAAAAATACAAATCTGTTGAAGCAAGTTATTGGAGGAGAGGAAGCTAGGCAAATTCAACTTGCCCAGACCTGTCTGAAGTACATTTTAGATAGATATGGTAGATATGTGATTCACACAGAGTGGCTGAAAGATTGTCTTCAAACTTGGGGACTCTCTCCGTCTCTGTGTCTTTCTCTCAGAAATCATTTACATACTAAGGTTTCAAACAACTGAAAAACATATCCACTGTCAGAATGAAGATGCAAGTTCACTAAAACATGAGAATCTATGAATTCCTTTCTTCAGCAGTATTCACATTCAAGCATCATGTGCTTGGTTTCGACAGATGTTTTGTTGGCAGATTCTGATTGATACAGAAACATCAATAGGAAACTGTCCTGGCTCCTAGAGTATTTAATTCAGTTTAATCCAAAGGGACTATAATGGCCAAAAATTTAGGTTCCAAGGTAGTCTCTAAATTCAGTTTATAAATAAAAACTCAAACAGCATATGATGTCTACGCTAGATAAAACTAACTGCCTAAATTCTGTGGCTTCATTAGTGAGTACTACCTTCTCCACAAAAGTCTTTCCTGCACTGTTTTATCTAACACCATTCTCTCCTGTCACCCCTCTTTCTTCCTTTCATAATCTACTCTTCATTTATTTATCCATTCATGGTGGCATTTCCTTGGGTTTACACATAGCCAGTCTCACTTTTCAGTTCTGCGTACTCCCGCAGCAACCTCTCCAGTGCTCACTGCATCTGATGCTACCTGGATTCTGATGACTGTGAATCAGTATCTCCACTCTTGACTTCTTTAGCTCTCTTCTCTTCTCTCTCTCTTTTTTTTCCCATTAACTCCCTGCTATTAATTACTAACAGGATCCTATTAGAAAAATCCAACATATTTAAAACCAAAATTGTTATCTTTCTCCCTTGCTCTGATATTAATGTATATACCAAAAATCTGGACATAATTATAAACTTCTCCCTTTCTGCCAACCCCTAATCTCTCATATTCATCTGGTTACTCGATATTATAGGTTCTCCTTACTTAACATCTCTCAATCAGTCAACACTTCTCCAATCCCAGCTGCTGCTGCTGCTGCTGCTAAGTCACTTCAGTCGTGTCCGATTCTGTGCCACCCCATAGACGGCAGCCCACCAGGCTCCCCCGTCCCTGGGATTCTCCAATGCCAGCACTAATGCCCTATTTCAGGTCTTCATCAGCTCTCTCTTGTGGATTATTTTAAGGATGTCTTTACTGATCTTTCTCTCTCTGATTTCTCCATGTCTGTCTTCTATATTGTTGGTAGTTATTTTTTTTTAATGAAAATATTACTTCCATGCTTCAAATCTGCTGGTTTGCAACCAGAAAAAGTAATATTCCTTAGCAAGCAAGGTGGCAGTAGGTGAGTCCTGTACAGGAGGTACTATAACACCAGCAAGCAAGTGGTTAGACAATACAGACAATTCTAAATTATCTACAGGTAATACTATACACTTGCAGAGCATCTTAGTAAAGCCTTTGATTTTGCATCAGCGAACTCTGAATCACATATGAAATATACATCCTCTATTTTATCTTCCTCGCTTATTGAAAATGATGGAAATAAAGGCTTATCCTATGGGAAGAGCTGCATTTGCTTGTTAAGTTTCTGACACTGACTTTGTCTGGTTCTTACTAAGAAAAACATGAACTGCAGTTGTTTGTGCTGAAACATTCATGTAATGAACATTCAACATAACAATGTTAAAATATGTATTTTAGATGTCGTTCCTTCTTTTAGAAATGTATTACCTTAAACTTCACTATGAGGGACATTTTAGGACTCATCAGCCATGTATGTGCTGTTATCTATATGACAATTGCATATTTTTGATTAACATGCTCCCCCATTGATTATGTGTTATTTATTCCTTCATTTGTTGTTTATGTATTAAAAGCTATCATATGGCAGCAACTATCCTGGGTCCACAGATGGAACTGAGCCAAACTAGAAAAAAGGTATTTGCCTTCATGAATCTGACAGTCTCGTGAGAGAGATATACAATCAAATATTTCATGAACAAATGTAAACCATGCTTCTGTTGGAAGAAATAAACCGCTCAAAGACAAATGTATGAGAAGAGTTCTACTTGGCCAGGAAGATCAAGATGATGTCTACAAATAAGTGAATTTTGGACTGAAGAGAATTAACTAAGTGTAAGAGAGGGAAAAGTGTTTTAGTTATAAGGAACAGAATTTATTGTTTCAAAAATTGTTTCTGATATAACATGGAAGCAACATTTGTGTTTTCAGTCCTACATTTTTTCTTTTTAAAATTAAGATATATTTGACATATAAATTGTATTAGTTTTACATGTATAACATCATTTTATATATATATATATATATGAACACCACAGCAAGTTTCTCTCTCAGCACATGTAGTTACAATTTTTTTTTCTTGTGGGGAGAACTCTTAAGGTGATCTACTCTCTTAATAGCTTTCAAATATGCAATATAGTATTGGTAACTCTAGTCACCATAATGTATATTACATCCCCTGAAAATTAGTCCTACATTTAAGTCTCAATGTTTATTCTACCTGAGTGGCCTTGGTTTAATTTTGTACCCAGAGATAAAACATACCCCTGTGGCTTTTTGTAAAGGTAATAATGAAACTAATGTGACTAGTTTTAAAACATTGTTTAGTTTAAAAAAATTGTTTTTACTAAAAATTCTGTTTATTTTTTTGCCTTTTTTGTCTTCTTTCCTGCTTTATTTCTATCAACTGTTCTAAATGTAAGCCTCTACCTTTAGCCGTTAGGAAAAAGGAGTTTAGAAATTAAGAAGTGTACTATCCTGACATAGGAATTGAAGAAAGATTTTGAAGACAAGCCTCTCAGTTTTTCAGCATCTGATTTGCTCTATTCATTTATGGTCTTCTTTTTCTTTTCTGTAGTCCTTGAATGTATTAAACTCAGTTACCTCCCCCAAACCTGAATTCTCTTTTTATTATTGTTGTTTTCCTTTAAAAATCAAGGTTGTGGTGGATTGGGTGTTTTAAAGATTCTAATTCTTCAACCTTCTCCATTGAGATGCAGTTGGTCATATGACTTTGCAGCTTTCCTTACTAATGCAGTGGAGTCTGCTGCCCTATCCTTTTGGATCTGAGTGGAACTTGGAACTGGCTTTGGTTAATGAGCTGTCAGCAGAGATAGCACAAGCAGAGGCTGGAAAAAGCCTTTGTGCGCTTCTGCTTGCCTTGGCTCTTCTGAACTTGCCTTGAGAACGTGCCCCGGCGAGTCTCCTGGAGGGTGAGGCGGGCAGGTGGCGGGGAGGCAGATCATCTCTGTTGTCATCGCTGATGTTACCCTCATCAGCAAGAGCTGGGTTAGCCCGGGCCAGAAGAGTCCAGCCGAGCCCAGCTGAGCCACCAGAGTCACTGACCTGGGGACTTACAAACAAGACAGGTGAGCGTTGTTTTAAGCCACTGAATTCGGGGTGGTTTATCATGCCGTGTTACTGTGGCGGTAGAAAACTGATACAAGAAGAAACTCTCATTTGTGACTTTATTATTTCTTCATCGATTTCTTCAGTGACCCATATTTGATTTTCTAATGGACGCCAATAAGACAATTATAAAATAGATATTTGGCTATAAGTAACCTACTCCAGTGTTCTTGCCTGGAGATTCCTATGGACAGAGGAGCCTGGCAGGCTACAGTTCATAGGGTCATACAGAGTGGAACATGACTGAAGAGACTTCGCATGTAAGCACAACTTTTTAGGAAGCTTTGTATTCTCTGAAGTGGAGTATACCTTTAGTTAGATACTGGAAGTATGGTGGGACAGGGGGAAACCCCTTTTTTTCTATACGTATAATAAAATATGTAGTCAGTTTGTTTGAATAACATTTATTTTCTTTATCTATGAAGAAATTCAGATCATCACATGACTATGGTTCAGAAACCAAAGTGCGTATGAAGATCATGGCCATTCATTTTATTATGAGAAGTGCATAAAGCTATGCTGATTTGAAGTTTTACTGTGTATAAACTCATGTTAATTTTATTAGCTGTAAAGAAACTTTCTTACATCCCTACATCTTAGAAATGTGCGTGCCTTCTTAGGCGTGGAAATGTGACTATACTGCCAAGTTTCACTGCTGATTCTGGATAACCACTTAATTCCACGTCCCTGAAAGGAAGTGACTTGAAAAGGAAACAAATGGGAAGGCCTTGAGTTATGTAAGTTAGGGTGTTGTATATAGTTGCAGAGGTACATACTAAGGATTACGTATATTTTTAGCTAGTTTATATCCAAGGAAGTTGTGAGGTTATTAAAAGAACTTTGGGTTGAATTTGGACTGTTATTTCCCAGCTTCTCACATGAACGTGGCCTTCTCTCTGCCAAAAGTGCAGAAGCTGGGAAAACTATCTAACCAGTGAAGCTTCCCAGTCTTGGGGGAAAAGGATACAGAATGAAAATATAGTGGAAGGAGGTCATAGGGCCCATGAGAGGCCCTGGCCTGCTCTGAGGAATGCTTTATTTATTGTTTTTTAAATTGGAGTATAATTGCTTGACAATGTTGTGTTAGTTTCTGCTGTACAACAACGTGAATCAGTTGTGGAAATCAATATAAGAAACAACAAACAACCCAATCAAAAAGTGGGCAGAAGACCTAAATAGACATCACTCCACACAGGTGGCCAAGAGACACGTGAAAAGAGTCACTAGTTACTAGAGAAATGTAAATTGAAACTTCAGTGAGGTATCGCCTCATACCAGTCAGAACGGCCATCATCAAAAAGCTACCAACAATAAATGCTGGAGAGGGTGTGGAGAAAAAGGAACCCTCCTACACTGTTAGTAGGAATGTAAATAGATACAATCACTGTGGAGAAGAGTATGGAGGTTCCATGACCCAGCAATCCCACTACTGGGTGTATATGTGCTGAGAAAACGGTAACTCCAAAAGACACATGGACCTCAGTGTTCACAGAAGCACTATTTATAAGATCCAGGACACCTGTTAATAGATGTCCTTCAACCGATGAATGAATAAAGGAATGAGGTACATATATATATGATGGAATATTACTAAGCCATAAAAAGGACTCCTTTAACATAGCTCATACAGTGTAGGTCTTGACAGTTGACTGCATAACGTCATCTGTCATGTTTGACATGTGTTTCAGAAGTTTCTTTCCTTTAGCTAGCACACCGTCTCTGTGGATGTGATTTCCATAAGTTGTAGATTTGCTTTCATCTTTAGATAATGTTGAAATGATTATTTTATTGGCTAGCCATAAAATGAAATATTATACAACAGTAAAAATGATACATTTAAAGAAAATGTTAATGGCTTCAAAAAATGCTCTATGTGTAGATGAAAAAGGCCAATTTTAAAACTGTACATGCAATATAATCATAATTATGTGCAAGTGTATTAATCTATTTATAATATGAAAAATGCCAGAAGGAAATATATCAGAATGATTATCTGTATGTGATGGATTTATGATTATTTTTAATCTCCTTCATACTTTAAAAATTTTTTCAATTAAAAAAGTGATTATATGATATTTATTATTAGAGAAATTAACATATTAATTAAAATATGCTGGTTTAGGAGCACTTTGAAAGACAAGAGATGTGTCTTTTTTTTTCCCCCAAATTCTAGTACTCTAGCACCTAGTCCCTTGAGAGTCCCTTGAACAGCAAGGAGATCAAACTAGTCAATCCTAAAGGAAATCAGTCCTGAATATTCACTGGAATGACTGATGCTGAAGCTGAAACTCCAATACTTTGGCCACCCAATGTGAAAAGACTCTGATGGTGGAAACGATTGAAGGCAGGAGGAAAAGGGGATGACAGGATGAGATGATTGGATGTCATCACTGACTTGATGGACATGAGTTTGACCAAGCTCTAGGAGTTGGTGATGGACGGGAAAGCCTGGCATGCTGCAGTCCATGGAGTTGCAAAGAGTTGGACATGACTGAATAACTGAACTGAACTGAACTAGTGCCTAGTTCTTGGAATGTTGTGGAGGGGAAGGGAAACATATTTGAAGAATAAAACAGGAGACTTTAGACAAGGGTCCAGTAGGCAGAATAGGGCCTTGGTTAATAAAGCAGAACACCAAGGCTATTTTAAGGTACAGTTATAAGAAGGCAGAGATTCTGTTTCTTTAACATTAATGCATATATGTGGAATCTAGAAAAATGGTACAGATGAACCTAGTTCCAGGGCAGGAATAGAGATGTAGACATAGAGAACAGAGGTGTAGACACAGCTGGGGGAAGGAGAAGAGGGGATGAATTGAGAGATTAGGTTTGCTATAAATACACTACCCTGTGTGAAATACATAGCTAGGGGGAAGCTGCTATATAGCACAGGGAGCTCAGCAGAGTGCTCTGTGATGACCTGGGTGGGTGGGATGGGAGAGGGAGGGAGGTCCAAGAGGGCGGGGATATAAATATACACACACATAAAACTGATTCACTTTGTTCTACAGGAGAAACTAATACAACCTTGTGAAGCAATTATATTCCCCCTCAAAAAAATAGTTACAGGAGTGCTCGGTTGTATCTGACTCTTCGTGGCCAATGGACTGTAGCCCACCAGGCTCCTCTGTCCATGGGATTTTTCCAGGCAAGAAAACGAGTGGATTGCCATTTCCTTCTCTAAGGGATCTTCCCAACCCAGGGATCAAACCCACGTCGCCTACATCTCCTGCATTGGAAGGAGGATTCTTTGCCACTAGCGCCACCTTAGAAGGCAGGAATTTAAAAAAAAAAAAAAAAAAGTGACTGTTACCCTTATCCTAGAATTCGGAAGAACTTTGTGAGATCTAGGAACCATTTTTTTCATCAGTTGATAACCTTTGGATTGTTTCTTAATTGCTTTGTGTCCTTTTTTCCTGTTGTTATAGAAGTGTAATTATTTCTGAATGCAGAGTTTCCCTGGAGTAACATTATGTGATGTGAGAGAGACTGTGAATGACAAAGAAAATAAAGGGAGCAGTTTCACACACTTTGATGCAAACTTCATTCCTTTCCTCCAGGAAGTCTTTCCTGATTACTGTAACTACTCTTCTGCTTAACTGCCTTCATTGTGCTGTGCTTCCTCGCTCAGTTGTGTCTGACTCTTTGTGACCCTATGAACCATAGCCCACCAGGCTCCTCTGTCCATAGCATTCTCTAGACAAGAATACTGGAGTGGGTTGCCATGCCCTCCTCCAGGGGATCTCCCCAACCCAGGAACTGACAGGTCTCCGGCATTGCAGGTGGATTCTTTACCATCTGAGCCACCAGGGAAGCCCAACTACCTTCACTACTGTCATTTAGCCAAAGCTATGCCAAATGCTTACACTTAGTCTTTTTGGTAGTGCTCCCTGGGCAGGAATCACTGCAGAGAACTTCTCTTTTCTACTGTAAAGTGAAAGCTGTGTGGTGGAGGAAAATGTATGCAGTTCCTAACTATGTACTGGGCCCTGTCCTAAGCCCTCTTCTTATTCATCCTCTCGATAGCCATCAAAGCAGATGGTCCTTCTTGTTCCCATTTTACAGACAAGAAAATTGCCAAAGTCACATAGCTCAAGAAGAGTAGAGCTTCACTGCTCTTGGCTGCTTCCCATCACAAGTTTATACTACCTCTTCCATGACATTAAAGCGCTTAGTCAGTGTTCGTTGGTCACTTAAAAAGAAGCCCCAGATATTTTTGTGATTTCAGAACCATCACAGACTGAAAATGGACATGAGTCTTTATATCTGACAAGTTTGATAGAAAAGTTTGACAAATTGATCTCACTTTAAATGATAAATCACAAGCAAATGCATAATTATTGTTTGCCTTTCTCAGGGGAACGTGAGTCGTTCCACCTTGGGGATGAGTGTATTTCTGTGCTATCGTGGGAAGTAAACATGCCCGGGCATTTTCTTCACTCTGCATTTTGTTCTGATTCTTATTTTGCATATACAGCACTTTCTCAACACATATTACAAAAAATAACAGAAGCAGTGCAGACAACGCCTGTACCTGTTTAAGTAAGGTTGATGGGGTAAGAAGATTTGGAAATCATATGTGCAGTGCAGAGAGTCTGCTCTGTCTGAGCAGCTCCTGGGCAGAGCAGTCAGTCTGTGCAGATAGCAAGCCCAGGGGGGTCAGATAATTCTGGAGGACAGAACATTATCCAGGAAGGTGAGCCTCAGTTCTTTCTTTCAGCCATGCCCCGACTCACATGTGTGCTCCTGGCCTAATCGTGTTCCTTCTTTCTGCTTGAGTTTTCTTATCTGTCATTTGGGGAATTAAGACCCGGCCTTACCTTGGAAAGCCTTTTGAAACCATTCCCTGAAAGGTGTTGGTTGTCCCTGTTGTTATTAATATTACCGGATCACCATTACAGGCCAGCCCTGGGCTTGGAATGGAAAAAGTGAGCCGACCTTGCCTGACGTGATCGCAACCCCGTGAGCCAGTCAGCTTTCTTTTCCATCTGACCCTGATGGCCTCGTGCTACCTGATGAGGCTCAGGCTTTTGACAGCTGGCCCAGGGTCATCCAGTTCAGAGCAAAAGTGGGCCCTGTGGACCCAGCACTTGGAGGGTTCTTTGAATGATCCGGCTGGGGTGGATCCAGGTTCTTTTCATGCCAGATGGAAACTCGGCCTGGGGAAACAGCACGGGCTGCGGTGCATTCCGATCTTCTCTTTCCCCCAGACTCACAGTTGGTCTGAGCTGCTGCGCTTATATCCTTTACTACCTACCACTAACCACGAACATTCCCAAAGCCCATGGACTCTGCCTCATGGTTTGAACTCATCAGCTATGATGGAAACTGGAGATTTTATGTCTGCTTGGCTGAAATCTCCTCCTCTGGGAGAGAAGACAGTAATTACCTTTTGGGTGATTTCACCTCCACTAATTCTTTTCATATTCATAGAGGGGTTTTGATAAACCCTAGAGAAACAAACCTGCTTCCTGAGCTACATCGACCTTCCAGGGGCAGACTTCAGTGGCAGCAGCCTGTTTATAATCTCCTGGGCCCGTTTCTGTTTTCATTTTCCTGAAGATTGAAGTGGATGCAGTGCAGAAAACAATAGCAGGATAATACCGTAATCCTCTTGGTTCTCACACATGTTATTCACTAGCCTGCATTCAGAGATGTATGTAAGAATCTTCCGTCCTTATACCCATGGGTAAACAAAGGATCCCACAGTCTGTTGCCTATCCCTGGGGAATTAAAAACAAATGTATATACCATAATATTCCCGGAGATTAAGTTATTTGAAAGGCATTTTATTTTATAATCATGCAAATACATCTGTTCTTGTTTTTCAGGCTGGTAACCAGATCTCAAACGGCCAGTAAATAATCTCTCATTTTTCTTTCTTTCTTTCTTCTCCTCTACTCTTTCTCCCCTACCCTTTGCTCTTTGGTGTGTACAAGGGGATAGGAGGGTAATCGGGCACTGAGAAACCACAATTATGGAGGGTCATTTTTCATTTATTATTTCTTCTGATGCTTTTACTTTTTGACTTTGCATGGTTAAGGAAAGGGGAGGGAAAGAGGTTGGTGAGAAGGTCAGTCTATTGTGTGGCTTCTGGATTCTGTGTATTTACTCTTCCTAAGTCTGTGTACATTCTGAATCACTTGACATGCTGCACATTCTTCTATAAAATCTAGCTTGGAGCAGCAGTCTTTGGACACTATGGAGGTACACTCAGTAATTCTAGGATTTGAATAGTTTAAAAAAAGCTGAGATTTTTTTTTTTTTTAAACGACCTGATGTCTTGGAGAAGATACTTTCCTTAGTTAGTGGTGACTAATTCTGTAGTTTTTCTTTTAAATGAACTACCATCATCATACATAATGTATGGAAGCATTGCTCTTTTACAGTAATAAAGGTCACAGGGAATGTGTCCATTTCTGGTTTGCTGAGCGGAAGCACCATTGCAAATGCTATGTGTTGCTTTTATAAATAACATAAATGGTAGAATCAAATATCATAATGGGGTGCTAGAGATTATCTGATCTATTATTAGAATTCCAGTAAAATTAGGTTTAAAGGGTTTGATAGAAATAGCATTTATTCAAGAATAGCTTAATATATTTTTTATGAGCATATACTGCAGCTAAAGACAGAATACTAGTAATTCATAAAAATGCATCTACCTATTTGCAGATATGAAAATTAAAGATTAATGTATAGTTTAATTTTGAAGGATAATCAAGTGCTATTCTAAGACTTTAAGTTGATTACAGGCATCAGCATTTGAAAACATCAACTGAATCTACTGAAAAATAAGTGATGCATGAAATCCAAACACTGAAAATTTTAATATTTATAATCATAGATGGATATTAAGAAAACATAATGATTAAAATGTATTATTGACATTTAAAAATCATTAATAATTACAAGTAATCAGAGATCTCTAGGCAAATTATCTCTCACAAGAAAAACAGTTATTGTATTTTTGAACAAACTTCTTGTAATCATTTAGTAAGTCATATAGCCTGTTACTTCATTGTAAAATGATCCATAATTTGATTACTTAAGAGATTATTTGCCTAATCTAATGTCTCCAGAGCCATTAAAACCTGACTAGGTGGTGGTGACATTTTAGTAATCCGGAATCAGTTAGTTTATACTGGATTCTGGCACTCATTGGCATTTTGCTGGGTAATCCCACCAAAGGGCTATGCTATAAATCCAAGTGTTTCCTTCCTGAGCATGAGCCCCATGAAACCAAAAGACTTCTGTGTGGTGAACATGAGTTTGTTCCTATCTGAGCATTGAAGCCAAAGGTTGAATTAAACCATTCTTTTTCAGTTCAACTCTGTACTGGAATCATTTTATACTTTATAGTCTAAATAGTAGAAGAATATATGGAATTATAATGAAGGAGTGGAAACTTTTAATTGCTTTCCCTGCCATCAACAGCTTTTTCTTTTTAGTCCTTAGCCATGACATTCATTTAGGGCAACAGTTATCAGTGATGGGGATACAGAGAGAAGTAGCATGGGTACTCAGTCACTAAGTCATGTCTGACTCTTTGCAACCCCATGGGCTGTAGCCCACCAGGTTTCTCTGTCCACAGGATGTTCCAGGCAAGAATGCTGGAATGGCTTGCCATTTCCTCCTCCAGGAGATCTTCCTGACCCAGGGATTGAAACTGCATCTCCAGCATTGGCAGGAAGAGTCCTTTCCACTGGGCCATTGGTCCAGTTAAGTCTCTGTGCTCCCAATACAGGGGCCCTGGTTCAATCCCTGGTCATGGAACTAGATCCCACGTGCAGCAACTAAAACTCAGCACAGCCAAATAAATAAATATTATTTCAAAAAGAAGTGGGGCTAAATTAGCACTCAGATAAAACTGCTCTAGGCCTTATACCAAATGGTTTAAAACCATTTAACAAATGGATCAAAGTAGCCACATGGGAAGTCCTAGTGAAATAGAAGAAATGGTATATCGGAATCTCTGGGAAGGAGGCTTGAATTGAGTGTTGGAATTCAAAAAATATGCTTGTCTACTTGAGAAGTGATTCCATAGTGAAACTCTGTCACTAATGGGAACATACTAGGTGAAAGTGATAGACTTGAAGCCATTGACTTAAAGTATTTTTAGCTGAGTGGTCCATTTAAGTGAATGCGAAGATCTCTTGCTCCCCAAAGGGCTTTTTTCATGATCTGATATGTAATGTGTGTGTTTGTGTGTGTATGTGTGTGTGTGCGTGCGTGCACACGTGCACTCATGGAAGAAGTTTGGAGAGAGGGTGGCGCTCTTACCCTCTCAAAATGACAGGTAAGACAGGGCACTGGAGGGCAAGTGGTGTCTGCTTTCTCTCCTATACTCAGAGCTGATTCTGACTCTGACGCTCACATATGAGGAGCCTCTAGGGACTCCCAGGATGCTTGGAGACACCACAGTGGTGGTCTGAGATCCTGTAATCAATTGTCAGGTCTCAGAGGTAAATCAGGGAAATCCAGATTAAGCTCAACATTTCATTTTTCTCACAAGCTGGTGAGACCACAAAAGATTTGGGTAATACTGTTTTACTTTAACAATTAAGATAATGGGTATTTTAGTAATTCAGAATTCTATGTAAGTGTCATATTCTGAAGGCTGAATTTTAGACACAGAGTCATTGGCATCAAGAAGATATATTAATAAAAAATCTTGAATTTTTTTAAAGTGAAAAAGAAGCTTTCTAGCAAAATAATATATTCTGAGTGTTTTTCCCACTTGTGGATTATAGCCCATAAGTATTTTAAATGCTTGGATAAAAATTAATATCTGGGATTGTTCTTGACTCAGTGTATTGGCTGTGTGACTTTTGACAAGTCTGTTAATGCTCTGTGCCACAGATTCCCTATCACTGGAAGAAAGTTAATACTCACTGCCCTAGATACATCAGGAAAAGTACCTTATTAATGTTTTATTTGCATTCCTTAACAGCGACTGAAGCAAGGTTAAGCTTATTTGTGAACTTAGTTTATCAAAAAGCTGAGAAATGAAGTTTCAAAAAATCATCTGCTGGTTTCCAAAATTATGGCAGAGTTCGCACAGAATCCCTATGCCCTCTACTCTACCTCCCCTACATAAAGAAAACCACCCCCTCCACAAAAAACCACCTTTGATGCCACTGAATTTTATGCATGCTGTTTATTATGATTAAAAAGATCAGTTTTGTCTTTGTGAGCAGATATCAATGTTTATACATATAATATTTCTGATTGTAAATGAGATGAGTGCTTTTTTGCCTGGAGAAAACTCGGAGCACTTCATTGTTTAGTTGCTCAGTTAGGTATGATACTACCCCACAGGGAGCAGGGATCTAAATGAAATCCAGCAGTCTTGCAGAGTTGAGGAGATGGACACTAGGTTTCAGAAGTTCAATATGTCTAGAATTTTCAAGGCACAGTACTGGGAGGAGAGAGAGCTATTCAGAGACCTCTTTCTCTGCATGAGACCCCTTGAGATCTGTTGAATATGGTTTGCAAGTGCCTGGGTGGAAACTCCACAAGGCCAGATTAAAAACAACTTTCCAAAGACGTAACTATTACAAAGACAAATGGTGACACAGGTCTGGAAATTATGTTCCTTCTAACAGAATCCAAGTAAAGAGACCTGGGGCATTCAGTAGACGTCCTAGCAAAGGTATAACTTAGAAGGGGGCTACAGGACTTCCCTGATGGTCCAGTGGCTAAGTCTCTGTGTTTCCAATACAGGGGCCTGAGTTCAATCCCTGGTCAGGGAACTAGACCCCACATGAAGCAATTAAGACCTGGCACAGGCAAATAAATAAATATTATTTTAAAAAAGAAGTGGGGCTAAATTAGCACTCAAATAAAACTACTCTAGGCATTTGACAAAGGGATCAAACCCACAATTAACTTAATTATCTGCTAGAGAAGTTCCAGTGCTCTTTAAAGAAATACAACAAAATTAATTGCTCAAAAGCAGAAAAAATGAAATGTACTGTCTCCAGAAAATCACTAAAAATTTGAAAAAACAGAAACTATCACACATAACCATCAGGAAATAATTCAATAAAACATCCAGAAATTATAGAGTGAAGAAATTAACAGAAAAGAAAATATGCCTCTTATGCACAAGATAAAAGGTAACATGTTCTTCATTATGAAGATGATGAAGACATAAATGGAAAATATTAAAAATAGTACAAATATAACTTGTAGAGATAAAAAGCACAATATCTGAAATGAAAAAAAAATACTATAAATGGAAATTGTAGCAAATTCCACACTGGAAATAAAAATGCCAGTGGAATTGAAGTCACAGCAACAGGAAAAATTCAAAATTAAAGTATGGTGCATTAAAAAACAGTCTCAGTGACCCACTGGATAGTATTCAGTGGTATAATATATGTTTAATTGGATGCAAAGATGGTGAGAAAAGTAATACTTGAACAAATAATAAAAATTTTCCCAATTTGATGAAAATGATAAAGCCTCATATCAGAAAGTTAAATACTCAAATAAGAAAAGAAAATGGCCTAAAATGAATGATTTAAACTTCTATTTAAGGGGAAAAGTATCAGATTAAGCTCAAAGTAAGAAGTAGGAAGGAAACGGTAAAGATAAGGAACCAGTGAAATAGACTATGGAAAAGCAAAAAGTTAAAAATAACTAAAGAGTTCTTTACAGAGATTATTAAAATTGCTAAATGTTTAACAAAATTAATCTAGAAAAGGATAAACCACAAGTTACCAATATAAGAAATGAAGCTTAGAACACAAGTATAGACCCTACAAATGATAAAAAAAAGAGGAAATGTTATAACAAGTTTATGCTGATTGTGACATGTAATGAAATAGACAAATTCCTTGAAAGACACATACAAGCTTACCCACAGAGAAAGAAGTAACAGAAATAGCTTTATATCATTGAATTTGTAGTCAAAATTCTTCTCACGAAGAAAATACAGTTGTAATTGGTTTCATTAGTCAAGTTACCAAAAATTCAAATATTCAATAACAACTTAAATGCAAAGGGCCTAGAGTAACCAAAATAATGAAAAAAAAAACAAAACTAAAGGACTTGAATTACTTGATTTCAAGAATTTCCATGCATTTACAAAAACACATGTAAAGGTTGATATATAAATTAATGAAATAAAAGAGTCTAGAAGCTCAGTTTCCAAGGTAATTCAGTAGACTGGAGAAGAATCTTTTCATCAGATGAGGCTGGAACAAATCATCCATAGCAGAAAGATGGGTCTCAAATCTTACCTCACACTATATACAAAAATCAACTCAGTTTGGATCATATACCTAAATGTATAAGCCCAAGCCACAAACTACAGAAAGAAACAGGAGAAAACTTTTATGACCTTAAGTTAGACAGAGAAGTCTTGGATCACAGAGAAGACTCATAGCCTTACTTGTAGGAGCCACAACTATAAAATTTCTAGAAGGAATCATTTGTCTTCTTGGGTGACAAGATTTCTTAGATCTACTCAAAGAACTTGTACATAAAAGCAAAAACGGTATGTTGGACTTCATAAAATTAACAAGTTTTGCTCCCCAAGGATCACCATTAAGAAAAGGATCACCATTAAGAAAATGAAAAGGCCATGTATAGAATAGACTCGTGGACTTTGGGGATGAGGGTAAGGGTGGGATGATATGGGAGAAGGACATTGAAACAAGTTAATTATCATATGTCTAATCAATCGCCAGCCCAGGATTGATGCTCTGGGCTGGTGCAGCGAGATTTCCCGGGGGGGAGGGAGGAGGGAGGGGAGTTCTGGAGGGGAAGCATATGTAAACCCATAGTGATATCATGACATTGTATGGCAAAAACAATAAAAAATAAAAAATTAAAAAAAATAAAGGATATGTGTACAGCAGAAAAAAAAAAAAAA
>ML664180.1:5834186-5876944 GCA_007570785.1 Antilocapra americana | reverse complement strand
AAAAAAAAATGAAAAGCAAAGGAATTAAATACTCCACCAATGAATATGTATGAATGGTTAATAAATACAAGATGCTCAGCATTGTTAGTTAATAGTAAAATGTAAATTAAAACTACAATGTGATACCTCTACATACATTCTGAAATTACTAAAATTAAAAAACACCCCAAATGCTAAGTGCTGGTGTTGATGTAGAATAACTGGAAATATACAATGCTGATGATAGAGTTCAATAATCAGCCATTTAGGAAAACAGTATGGAAGTTTGCTGTCAGGTTAAATGGCCTGTTTAAGCCCAAAGTAGCTTTCTGAACCACAATGCAGCTTACTATGTATTTATATACTCACCCACTTACTCACTTAACTAATTATATGAGCAAAGATCTTGCAATTAAGGCTACTTATAACTGCATCACTGTAAACACAACTTGGAACTGAAAGAACTTACAGTTTAGTTGATTTAGTTAATTGGGCTCATGGAATATAATGTCCAGAACTGCCCCTCTGGGGCTTCCCAGATGGTGCAGTGGTAAAGAATCCGCCTGCCAATGCAGGAGACACAAGAGACTTGGGTTCGATCCCTGGATTGGGAAAATCCCCTCGAGGAGGACATGGCAACCGGCTCCAGTATTCTTGCTTGGGAAATCCCATGGACAGAGGAGGCTGGTGGGCTACAGTTCATGCGGTCACAAAGAATCAGACATGACAGAGTACCTATATATATATATAGGACCATGTAGAGAGACTGTTGATACCAGATTTATGGGATAAGGGAAGGCTTTTTAGAGGTAAAGATAGCAAGCGGAAACCTGAAGATCAAAATTCTGTACCATCTGGCTATTGGCTTTCTATGCTTCAGCCCACATAGCTTTTCAGATTTGTGCCAGGCTATACCCGAAAGCCAACGGGTCAGAACCACACTGCAAAAAGCTTTCCTCTCTACCAAGATGTAGGTAAGGAAATGGACAATGGTATGAACATGAAGTTTATCACAACACTAGATGTATTGAGCCTTGGCCACCATATCTTGTTCATCTATGTATACTTAACAATTAGGAGAAAATTGAATGAGGCAGAGAAGAACTTTCTGAATGAATAATAAGGGAATTTCTGGGCAATACATCAATTAAATTGAGTAGTGATGGGGCATAATGGATTATTTGGGGATCCCAGGTCTGTAAGTAAATAGTAACCGCCACTGTTCACAATGAGACCTGGTTGGTCTGGTGACAGCATAATGTATGGCAGGATAGCTTTCGAGTGCTAGACAGACTTAGAGGTAAAATTTGGGATGATCTCCCTCTGCTCTTACCATGCATATTGCTCTCAAATAAATAAATACCAGGCCTGGAGAAAAGCTTTATAACATTTGTAAAGCTCTGTAGTAATAGGGAAATCTCAGATGTCTCCAGACTATTCTTAGTTCACTTTACCAGACTGAAGTTTCCTTGATCTATCCATTTTCTAAGAACATAGGACATGTGTATTATTTTAAACAATTTGGTTCTTAGATACAATCAAATAACAGGTGTTCTCATTCATAGCAATTGATTTAAAAATAATGTCTCTGATCATATCAATTTGGCATCAGTGTTGTTCAGGTTGCATTAAAAGAAAAAAAATGAATTTTTTGGTCTCTAAGAAAAAGTGAATCTTATTTCTTCAAAGCTAGCTAAACAACCTGGGGTACTGAGGTCATGGGTGTAAAAACAAGGGTTTTGTTGTTCTTTCCTTTTTCCCACAATATGAATCTCTTTATGTTCTCTCTCTTTTGTAGCACTCTGTTTTTTCATTCCATCTTTCTTAATCCATGTCTTTTTTTTTTCACATTTTGCTTTGTCCCTATTCCTTAGCTTGCAAAGTTTCCATATTTCCTGTTTGAATCAATGTTTCTTTTTTTTAAGTAACTTTATTTTTTAATTGGAGGTAACTGCTTTGCAATGATGTACTGATTTCTGCCATACAATGTGAGTCAGTCATAATTATGTATGTGTCCCCGCCATCTTGAGCCTCCCTGCCCCCTCCCATCCCGCCCCTCTAGGTTATCACAAGAGCACCAGGCTGGGCTCCCTGTGTTGTCCAGTAGCTTCCCACTAGCTGTCTCTTTTACACATTATAGTGTACACATGTCAATGCTGTTTTCTCATTTGTCCTTCCCTCTCCTTTGCCTGCTGCGTCCACACGTCCCTTCTCTACGTCTCCATTCCTTCCCTGAAAATAGGTTCATCATTACTATTTTTCTAGATTCTACATATATGCCTTAGTATACAATATTTGTTTTTCTCTTTCTGACTTGCTTCACGCTGTACATCAGGGTCTGGGTTCATCCGCCTCACTATGACTGACTCACATTCATTCCATTTTATGGCTGGGTAATAGTCCATTGTCTATATGGTTCTTAAACTTGAATGTACATCATCACAGTCATTTACAAGGCTTGGGAAACACAAAGGACTGAGTAACAACTCTAAAGTCTGATTTAGAAAAAGGAGAAATGTATGTGAAAATCTGCATTTGTAATAAGTTCCCAGGTGAGACTAACGCTGCTGGTTCTGAGACCATACCTTGATAATCACCAACCTGTAAGTCATCCTACAGGTAGCAGGCTGGGGAGATACTGACTGTTCTAGAATGTGCTAAAATGGAATCTAAGTGGTCTGAAAGCCTAATTGCGAGGGAACCAGGCAATAAATCTGCCATCTCAAGGTTAATTGCCTATACTGTTTTTAACCTTGAGATTGGAGGTGCTTTAAAATCTTTTTATAGAGGCTCCAGTAGACTATAAATCCAGAAAGTATATAGTTGTGAAACTTTTACCATTGTTGTCTCTTCCCCAAGATGTTTTTTTCCCTTGGTTTGCATAATCACCTCATAATCTTTAAGCTTTGCTGAATATTTTCTACGGAAAACATAAAGTAGATCAAATCTTATTATTAAACAGCTCTGACAGCTGAAGAAAATGAAAATGATCGTATTTAGTAAGTCAAGAGTGTACGAGTAATTGTTTAACATAAATGAAAAAATGCCGAGCTCTATATTGTCTGTATCCTCGGCATTTCACCGAGTGGAGCAACACATCTTGTTTGTAGCCCTGGTAGTTAAACCCTTTTCGTATGTTTTGCCAAAGCTAAAACATAACAAAAGTAATAAATAAAAGCCCTCTGAAAAGCCACGATCTGCTTTTAGAATTTCTATCAGGCCTCAGAAAAATCACTCTGCCTGTATTTTTTCATACCATTTTTTGTCTTTCTTCATTTGACATGCCTGAATTTAAATTAAGTTTGCGGATTTGCCATCTAGTCTTTTTCTCATTCATATTTGTTTGTTTTATGTCCTTCATGGTAAAGATGGTTTCTCTCTTTGTTTTTAAGTATTGTTATCATTTTTATGTGGGTGTAGTAGCTTTACAATATTGTGTTACTTTCTGCTGTACGACAAATTGAATCAGATATATGTATACATGTATCCCCTCTTTCTTAGACACCCGCTCCTCTCATCCGACCCCTCTAGAAGCCACAGAGCACTGAGCTGAGTTCCCTGTGCTGTACAGTGTTGAGACTCATTTTGTGTTTCCAGGTTACATCTGACTCCAGTGGACTCTTCGTCCAGTACCTGCAAGGAGTGCTGTGCATTTTGTGTAGTGCATTGATAGCTGGAAACATTGGGTCCCTATTACCTAATTCCACCTGGCAAGATTCGGACTGCTGCCCAAGCTCTGGGACCTTTTTAATCCAGACATGTAGTGCATGCCATTTGAACGTCAGAAAATCCTCTGCTTCTTCCCCAGCTGCCGCCTTGTTTTCGTTGAATGGAGCAGGGGACATGGTAGCGGACATGGGCGAGGGAGAGAAGACTTGGGAAGAAATGCAGCCTGCTCATTAAGAACCTAAGGATGCTTTTCTTATCATGAAAGAGAATGCCACTTAATAAGATTTGCTCTTTGTTCCCAAAAATGCTTTTAGATTCGTTGTTCACCTAAAATTCAGGTCAAAAACTAGAGAAGACCATCGATCATGTCACACACTCTTAAATGTGTTTGACTGTGTGCTTAGGAAAGGGTGGTGGGTGCATACCAACCATACCAGCACACTCATTACACCTTGGGCCCTCTTCTGAGCCCTTCGGGAAAGTCAATGGGAGCTTTGTGTCAACACGTAGCAAAAGAACTGGACTCATTGTGTGTGCTTCTTTGCCTTCAGTCACCTGCGTTTGGATTTTAATCTCCTGAACTAAACCTTTGTGAGTTGTGCTGGCTTGATTATGCTCTCATTCTATTCATTCCTCTTCCATGGGCCACCTTAGTCATCTTTACTTTGAGAGAGTTCAAACTGGCAAGAGGTCCTGATGCCAGACGGTGTGTTAGGGCTCGATAAATTGGCATTGTTTGGGGCCCAGCGGATGTTCAGAGATTGGTGATATGAAGAGGAGAGGAAAATGAGAATGGAGAAGTTAGTTATAATGTGGAGGCAGTCCGATTATAGGCTCAATAGACGGTATTTAGGCCAAAGAGTTTTAGAAATCCATTCTCAATTCTAATCAGCCCCATATGTGTTATATTAACAAGCTGCATGAAGACATTGTTTTATTGGAAACTTCTTAATATTCAGAAATCTTCATGTAGATATTCTTCCTTCACTGAGCTTTTTTTCTTCTTAATTTTTTTTTTTTTTTTTTTGCCATGAGGAAGTTTTATTTGGCCTGGAGTAAACGAAACTTAGAGCCCAAAAGGCTCAGTTAAATTGAGCTTGAAACTCAGAACCCATGACGCTTCTGTGAATGCTGAGCAAAAAGAAGAGCATTGGCTGTACTTCACCCCAGTGGAATCATCTGACTTTTCTACTTGATTTCAGAACTAGAAGATAAAAAATTATGAATATATAAAACTAAACCTTCTGAGATATTACATTTTTATAAACTGGAACTCTTTAATAACTGATGCAGTCATTCAAATTAAATTAATGTTGGTGTGAGCAGAGTTTATTGACCTAGATGCAATGAAATACCATGGCACCTCATGTCACCTGCCAACTGTCCATCATTCAAGCACTACCCTTGATACTGAAGCCAGCAGACCTCTGCCAGCTGGCAGCTTTGGTGGCAAAGCCATTGATCAAAAGGGGATGGAGAAAGCACTGAGCCCTACTCTTGCTTGCTATACCTGTCCCAGGCTGAATTCAGATTTGGGACAGTCCAGTGCAAGCCTGAGATAAATTTAGCAAAACTCATATTCGAGGCACCTGTGTAAGATTGTCACTGGACTGGAATAGTTACACCTGTCAACTCCCTGCAATGAATTAGTTTCCATGTCAACATTAGACCTGATAAAAATTCCACCAGAAGGTAGAACATAGACATGGCAGTGTTTTCTTCATTGTAAAATGAAGAGTGGTGTGCAGAAGACACGTTTCAGGAAAGACATTGAAGACTGGCTGGCATTTTAAAATTGGTCTCTGCTTATTGGTTTGGTTCATTCCTTATCATGAACCTTGGTAATTACATTCTGTACATCCCCTGAGGCTTCAGACTGACAGGGCTGTGCATTAGAAGAAAGAATGGAAAACTCCCAACAATACTTGAATTCAGCTTACTTGGCTGCATGTATTATGACAACATCTTTCATCACTGTAGTAATCTCATATAGTAATGTTGGGCAGCATAATAATACATTGCTTTTATCTTGCCTAGTTTTTTTTTTTAGCTTAAAGATTTCCCTTGTAGCAAACATTTTTATGTAAAACTACATACATTTTTCTTAGTGTTGCCTTGGGGAAAAAAATTGGGTTAAGTGTGTATGTGTTTGCATTCATCTATTTGGTATTTTAGATTTCAATGAAGAAAATAAATGCTCACATTTTCAAGGCTTTCCTTGGTTTTAAACATTTACTATATTACAAAATTGCTTTTATAGTATTCTTAAAAGGAGCTATCTATATGCTAAATATGGCAAGTGAGAATTGAATCATGATGGGAGAACTTGAAAAGGTAAAATAAGATAAAAATACTTACGCTACTGAAATTATTTTAAGCAAAGTTTTCATACATCTAGTCTTGAGTGCTGTTGGTTTTTGCTGTAGTTATGAAGTTGATCCTGTTTGTACATGAAAGATGTTACTTTGTTTTCATTTTGCCTGACATAGAAGAGAAATTCTAGTCCTTGTGAATCTCTGTGTTCTTAGAAATAGTGAAAATAGCATTTAACATCAAGTCAGTTTCCTTGTGTGAGACGGCTATTCAGATCCTAAAGTTTTTAGACCAAGGTGAGGAATTAGTTCACTGTAAGGTAAATAAGCCTCATAGTAATAACAGTAGCCCGTGTTAAAGTTTTCAGATAAAATCAAATAAGTTTGTGATAGATTTTTTTTCCCCGTTTGGGCATTTGATGCTTTAATATATTTGGTGTCTGTTTAAAAAGCTAAGATGATACTAGTACTCTCTTCGATGCTTTAAATATGTCACCTTATTGATTTGAATGACAACCCTTTTGGCAAATACCATTATTGTCTCCATTTGTGTATGAGAAGACTAAAGAATTTCTTCAATTTCTTTCAGTATCTTTAAAGTTGACCAGTGAATTAAAGAAGAACTCTTGCTTTTAAATGTTGAATTTTAGAGTTAGAGATGTGAATATGGCTAAGGTTCTGTTGCTTCTTTGCAAACGTAAAGTGCAATGGTTGTGTTTCTTCTTGTAGGGAATTGTCTATCGACCTTCACATTACAACAATCTACATTATTTCTTTTGTTTTGTATAAGTTTTCTTTTGTATCCTTCTCTGGGTGGTAGGATTCATATTGGAGAGACAGACCAGAAGTCTCTTCCTGTTAGGTCCCTGACCCAGCCCTTATCTTAGGACTGAGTTTTAACATCAAGATGACGAGAAGGCAAGTTTGTCTCTCTGTGGCCCCCCGGGAGAGGCCTACTGGGAAAGACAAAATTTCCCAGAGAGTTAAGAGTGGTCCCTGCATCTAGATCTTTGTACAAAAGTTTCCAAGATTATTAGTGAGCAATTCACACTTGGAGGTTACTCAGTCTCAGGCCTAATTTGTTTCTTTAAAACTTTGGTATTCAAAAGGTGGTGCCAGGACCACCCAGTCTTCACTTGGGAGACACCACCAATGAACATTCTTGACTCCCACCCCCAAGACCTACTGAGCCAGAGTCTGCATTTTAACAGAGCCTTCAGCCGTTCATCTGCACAGTGAAAAGCTCTGTTTTAAATACCATAAGTTAAAAAGAAACAAAACTGGGTCATTTGTAGTGATGAGGATGGACCTAGGGTCTGACATATAGAGTGAAGTAAGTCAGAAAGAGAAAAGCAAGTATCATATATTAACACATGGATTTGGGGTTTCCCTGGTGACTCAGCTGATAAAGAATCCAGCTGCAATGCGGGAGACTTGTGTTTGATCCCTGGGTTGGGAAAATCCCCTGGAGAAGGGAATGGCTACCCACTCCAGTATTCTGGTTTGGAGAACCCCATGGACTATGCAGTCCATGGGGTCACAAAGAGTCAGACATGACTGAATGACTTTCACTTCACTTCATGGAATCTAGAAAGGCAGTACAGGTGGATCTGCTTGCAGGGCAGGGATAGAGACTCAGACATAGAGAATGGACATGTGGACATAGGGCAGGAAGGAGAGGGTGAGACAAATTGAGAGAGTAGCATTGATACATATATACACTACCATGTGTAAAATAGATAGCCAGGGGGAAGCTTCTGTATAGCACAGGGAGCTCCGCTCAGTGCTCTGTCATGACCTAGAGTGGTTGAATGGGGTTGGTGGTAGGAGGTAGGTCCAAGAAGGAGGGGATACATGTATACATGTAGCTGATTCACTTTGTTATATAGCAGGAACTAACATAACATTGTTAAGCAACTACTCAAAGAGCATGGGTGTCTACATTGCTAGAATGTAATCCAAAGGTCCAGATCCCACCTCTATCAGATATTGGCTATGTAAACTCAGGCAAGTCACATAGTATGTGGACCTAAGTTTCCACATCTGCAAAGGAGAGAAACTAACCAATGATACAGGGCTTCTGAAGGATGAAAATTGGGAACACATGTAAAGCCCATGGTCTAAGTTGTCAAATGACCCTGGGCAGATGTGACACTTTGTGTCAGGGTGATCTTGAGGGCAAAGGCCACTCCATCCTTTTAGTTCTGTCCACAGACTTCACCAGGGAAGTGCTGTCACTGAGGAAAGAAGTGGAAGGGAAGGGTGGAGTGGTTGAGGGTCACATGTTCCTGATGGCCAGAGGCCTGGAAGCTCTGACATCAAGGAATGTTCTGGAAGCAGGAAGAAGGCAGCCAGTGTTCAGGGAGACTTTCTCCCTTTAGTTTGATTTGTATATTATTTGATAGCATTATATTAACACATGAACATCATCACACATCCAGTGCAAATATAGGTGCTTGTCCAGTATAAGAACTGAAAAGGGAACATATAAGTCAGCAATCAAGAAATTTAAGCATAAGAGAGATAAGATTAAGAAGGCAGCAAAAAGGGGGTTAGATGGTTACACAGTGTCACTGACTCAATGGCCATGAATTTGAGCAGACTCTGGGACACAGTGGAGGACAGAGAAGCCTGGCACGTTGTGGTCCACGGGATTGCCGAGGGTCAAGCACAACTTAGCGCTTGAACAACAATGACAAAAGAGGGGGTGCCAGCCACACTCAAACTCTGAAAGTGCTTTGAGGACATTAATGCGCCTACAAGAAGAAGAGCTCCACAGGCAGGTCTACCTGCCTCTTTGGGCTGTGCAGGGGAATGCAGGGATGGAGTGGGAATTTTCCCAGTGTCACTGATGGGCCCGGACACCTTTTCAGAAGGCATTATAAACACAGCTCTTCCTTAGTGTCCCTCACTGTGGTCACACTTCCTGTTCAACGCAGACTTTGTTATAGTAGCTTCTTACTGCTGACAGAAATGTAGTTGGCGACCTCAGGCAGCCTGTAGATAGTGAGCCAAAACAAACACACCCCCAGGTTATCCTAGCTTCAGATGATTGCAGTTTTTGCATATGTGCCCTGGCAGCCTCCACTTCTATCAGTGCTATTATTTCATTTTACAGTTAAACTTTTTATCTAATAAAGATATGTGTTCCATCATAGGACAAGGGTAGGCTGAGTTCAGTGAAACAGGAGAAAATGTAGAGAGAGGTGTAAAGCTGCCTGGGGCAGCGTTCTTTACCAACAAGGGGATTCATGACCCCTGAGATCACCTTTCCAGTGTCCTGCAGCCAAGTTGTTTTTCAGATTATATGGGCCACATGAGCCACTGAGTGTGAAATATGCCAATATGACCCTGAATGTAATATTTTTTTTTCCACCTGGTTTTAATTTTGGTCATCAACAACTAGAGAAAATTAATAAAAATAAATAGGGCTTCTATTTCTTTTTTTTTCTCTTTTTTTTCCATTATTTATTATTTTCATTCCTATTTTTGTTTTGGTACTTCTATGCATCAGCTATTCATTTGATTCCTGAGATTGTGGCAAATAGAGTGCCCAACAGATCATTTTATTCTTTCTGCCTGCTGGCAGTCTGCCTACTCAGTTATTTTCTCTCTCTTTCTCCTTCTTTGACTGTTTTCCTGACCCTCGTAGGCCAGAAGTCTAGCAGGTGTGTATGTGCTAGAGACTTCCATGGGGGCTCACCCACTGGGCCCTACATCCCACTTTCCGCAGCACGGCTTCCTCATCCTTTGCCCGTCTCCTGCCGATATTTGTATAACTTTCATTTAACACCTGTCATCTGGCTCAGGTTTTTAAGCTGCTAGCTTCTCTGATCAAAAGGCGTTGTCACTTTTTAATCTTCCTCATTTGCATCTTCATTTGAACATTCTTTTGAGCTAAGCAGCTGTGAAGACACATTTATGAAATTATTTAATTCTATCATTTCCTGCTCTGGGTCACTGACAGGGATGATGAGAGAACTTGATAATCTCTAAATTTCCCAAATGCTGACGAAGTAATCAAATTCATGATATCTAAAAACCTTAATTAAAGTAAATGGAGACATTACCAAGCGACCAAACACTTGTTCTCTATGACCCTTCAAGCTGGTTTGCTCCCTTTCCACTCTGTTTTAACTTAAATGACTTAATGTAGATAAGAAGCAACAATTCCATCCCTGTACCCCTTCTCCCACCTATGACACTGGTCAACGCTGTCAGGATATATGTAAGTTAGGTTTCTCCTTCTGAGTTCAGGAGTGAAGAGCAGCAAATAGATGACCATTCTTCACCAACTAGGGTCCCAGCTGGAGGAGAGCCTCTATGGACCATCAACCTGGCCACTACATGTAACTAACTCATCTGTGAAGTTGCCAAAAATGCATCCGTAAGAGAAATTTTCCAAAGAACTCAGGATTGTTTCTTCCCTACCCCTCCTTGGGATTTCTGTCACATTGTCACAACAACCCTGCCTTTTTTTTTTTTTTTTTAAGTGAAAGTCCATGGACACTTAAAGAACAAAAGGACTGGGACTTCCCTGGTGGTCCAGGGTTTAAGAATCTGCCTGCCAATGCAGGGGACACGGGTTCAGTCCCTGGTCCGGGAAGAGTCCACATGCCACAAGACAACGAAGCCCCTGTGCCACAACTACTGAAGCCTGCGTGCCCTAGAGCCTGTGGTCTG
This sequence comes from Antilocapra americana, assembly GCA_007570785.1. Classification (NCBI taxonomy): domain Eukaryota; kingdom Metazoa; phylum Chordata; class Mammalia; order Artiodactyla; family Antilocapridae; genus Antilocapra; species Antilocapra americana. The sequence continues at coordinate 5,866,301 of ML664180.1, read as the reverse complement.
CAATGAGAGAAGCCACCAATGAGAAGCCTCTGTCCCACAACTAGAGAAAACCCAAGGGCAGCCAGGAGGATCCACTGCAACTAAAAATAAATAAATAAATAAATAAACAATGGGTTTGACTGACTCTTTTTTTTTTTTTTAAATTTGGAAGAAAAACAATCTTGTTAGTTGATAGTACCTAGGGGGGCCTCAAGTATAAGGAGGACAAAAATCCATAATGGAAGCCATCATTGGGTTTGACGGGTTTTTGAGGGAGGCTGAAAAATATTGGCAGTTATAGCACAGTATTACAAGTGCTAGAGTAAAGTGATATGTGAGATGCTATGCATGTACATTTTATTGAGGCTTTTTTGACCTTCCTTGAAGGTCTAGACCTTTGAGAGCATTTGAAATCTATAGAGTGTGATTAAATTTTAATAAATATACACAGAAATTTAAATAATCACACATGCTATTGGCTTGTGTATTGGACTGTACAGTTCCAGACTGTCCATTGCGTCAAACATACTCTGTAGCCCATGTTTGTCTCTCATTTCCTGCAATATGCAAAGCAAATTAAGCACACTAAGGTCATCAGTGAAAAGCCTTTAGGCATGAACTTATCTTTCCTTTAGGAAATCTTCCTACAACTGAATGGTTTCATAGAAAGTTTGTTCAGGTTTTTCTATTTTTTTTAAATTGGAGGATAATTACTTTACAATATTGTGGTCTCTGCTGTATACCAATGCAAATTCAATGTGAATACATCATAATTATATATATGTTGCCTCCCTCCCTCTCCTCTATTCCACCCTTCTAGGTTTTCACAGAACGCCAGGCTGGGCTTCCTAATATCTTACAGAAAACCTGAATGAACATTTTGGCTAACCCAATACTTATCCCCTCTTGGCATTAAAATTATGTATTTGTTTACATATTCCCCACTTAAATGTATACTCTAGGGGAAAAAGGAGGGGGTTGTTTTTCTCTTATGCACTAGTGTGTACTGAGTACAGATTACAATTTCTTATCACGTACTTGAAAAATACCCATTGAAAAATAGTTTTCCATATGGATTATCTATAGGGTGAAAAAATATCAAAGCCAAACGTTTTTTTTTTTTTTTTCCCCCAAAAGAGTTTTTGTTACTTCAGCATCCCACCTGTTGCCTACCCTAAATCATTTTTTATCTCTTATTCTGGCTGGCAAAAGCCAGTGATATCAGGGTGTTCATGCCTCATCACCATCACTCAGGAAATGTGGCCCTTTCTTCCCAATTCTATGGGTAAATCCTGATTGATAGAAACAAGTCATGCCTGTCTGGTTCAATTCCCTTGGCAATAATCCATTTAAAGGTGAACAAGTAACCTAGATCTGATCAGTAAGTTGTGAGGGTTTTCTTCCAGGAGTTTTCTGAGGAAAAGTTGACTGTTAAAAGGGATATAAGAAACAGTTGCCCTATCTTTTGCCTCGAGGTATTCCTGTGTCCATTGGACTGAAAGGAGATCCAACCAGTCCATCCTAAAAGAAATCAGTCCTGAATATTCTCTGGCAAGACTGTTGCTGATGCTGAAACCCCAGTACTTTGGCCACCTGATGCAAAGAACTGACTGATTTGAAAAGACCTTGATGCTGGGAAAGATTGAAGGCAGGAGGAGAAGGGGACGTCAGAGGATGAGATGGTTGGATGGCATCACCGACTCAATGGACAAGAGTTTGAGAAAACTCTGGGAGTTGGTGATGGACAGGGAGGCCTGGTGTGCTGCAACCCATGGGCTTTCAAAGAGGCGGACACGACTGAGTGAACTGAATTGGTTCCTATGTCTGGATGTGAAGTCTAGAGCTTCTACAGCCATTTTGTAAACACTGGGGGAATTGAACTGAGGGTAGAGAGTTGGAACAGATAGATAGTCTTTGATGTTGGGCTTCTTAACCAACCAACCCTGAAGTCTGCCCAGTATCTACATATTTTGGTTATGGGCAATAATACAGTTCCTTTGTTTTTTTTGGCTGTGCTGGGTCTTCATTGTGCATGGGCTTTCTCTAGTTGTGGTGAGCGGAGGCTACGCTTCATTGCAGTGCCTGGGCTTCTCACTGCGGTGGCTCCTCTTGTTGAGAAGCATGGGCTTTGATCACATGGGCTCAGCAGTTGTGGTGCACGGGCTTAATTGCTCCCTGGCACATGGAATCTTCCCAGACCAGGGGTTGAACCCGTGTCCCGTCCTTTGGCAGGTGGCTTCCTAACTAATGGACCACCAGGGAAGTCCACATTTGCTTATTTTTAAAGCCAATTAGGAGATTCACATGGCTTGACTGGGTCCTCTGCAAAACTATAATCAAGGGGTCAGCTGAGGCTGGGTTCTGAGCTGGAAGCCCCTGAGGAAGAATCCAGTTCCATACTCACATGGTTGTTGGCGGTGTTTGGTTCTTTGTGGACTACCTGGGGTCTTTGCTTTTTTCGCTATCTGTTGGCCACTGTACTCATCTCATTATATGGCCTTTTCTATGTGACAGCCCACATCTCAGTTTGCATCTTCAAAACCATCAAGAAAGAGTCTCCTCAAAGGTGGCTGCTACGGTCCTATGCATCATGTCCTTCTTGCCACCTGTGCTGTGTTCTGTTGGTTAGAAGTAAGTCTCAGATCCTGCCCACACTCTAGGGCAAAGGATCACACGCGAGCTTGATCATGAGGCCACCCTAGAGTCTGTTTGCCAAACCTCCTCATTTTAAGGATGAAGAAATAGCCCCAGAGGGATGACTTCACTTTCCAAAGATATACCCGCTTGGTTGAAGAACTAAGAGTAGATGCTCCACCCTTTAATTTCAAGCCAGTACTTGAGCCAGAATCTGGTTCTGTGAAATTAACCATGTTACTAAATTTCTTTGAGCCTCGGTTTTCTAATTTCTAAAACAAGGTTATGATATCTATCTTTAAGAGATTATTTTAGAGAGTTTCATATGTTAACATTTGTATATACCTGTCAGTGTTTCTGCAGATATTAGATGTTAAAAAGCTACTTAATGATTTCTTCCTTTTTCTACTGTATCATGTAGTCCTGTTCTCTCCTTAGTCTAATGACTAAAAGATTTGGCTTGATATGTTTCCATTTTGAGTTTTAGAATGTAATCTGTAAGGTTGAAAAGAATGGTAAGTGAGGTATTTTGAACCATCTTGGGGGTAAAGGTCTGGGTCCAGAGTCAAATAGGGATCTTTTATTTAAAAGTGCTAACATAACTGTGTCTCTGCTTTGGCCACAATCTCTGAACTCTAAGTCAAAGCAATTGTATTGCTGAATTGAACTCCGGGGACTTTCTCCCTAGCATTTTGGTTTTAGCTTTTTAAATCAAGGTCAACCAGCTCCAGTGAAGGGCATTTTTTGATGCCAGCTGATCATCGTAAATAATACACCAATAACTGCTTTAAAAGGAGGATACAGGCTGAATGGTTAATGAAAATTCTTAAAGTGATGTTGTTATGCTGAGATTCTTGAAATGAAATTCAGAAATTTCCATGGGTTCAAGAGAAGTTCACTCCATAAAGTCTGCATGAAAATTCTATGCCTTTTTTTCTGACTCACGCTGAATTGTTTTATAGCAGGTCAATGGGGTTTGCATCCTTTTTCACTACACTATCAGCCTGCTGTCCTTTGGGGACCAGAGTTTTTATACACTGATGAACTGTCACATGTGATGTGAAAGTAATGTCTCATGATAGACTTTGATGGAGTTAAGAGCCAGACTGTTGTTCCCTTATTTATTTAGTCTCCTGAGTGAGAAATGTATATTAAAAATGTTTTAACACTTCAAATGGACATTTCTTCTAGGTTCTTTGTTGCGTGGTACCATTTTGGTCTTTATAGGAAATCTGAATTGCTTTAGCTAAAATGATTTTTGTAGCCTCTATCTTGTAATTATAATAAAATCAGCTTATATTTATTGAGATCTGACTATGAACAAGCCAAGCTTTGTTCTAAATGCTTTACAAGTCTTAAGTCACTTAGTTCTCTCCAATAATTTGACTAATGTGCTGCATTCCCATGAATCATGTGTTCTTGTTTTTCTTTAAAAAAAAAAAAAAACAGATACAGATACAGCATATACCCCCCAAATGTCTCTTATTTTTTCTGCAAAATGCAAAATATTATTCATGGTATTGTAGGATGGAGGCAAATCTACTCTTTTTATCTGTATTTGTCCAATGCAACATCTAAAAAGTTGATTCACCCTGGCTTTTGCCAAAGTAGGAGAGCCAAAGTATTCAGAATCTTGCAGTTTATTTTGGAGACTACTCCAGGTTCTTGAGGATAAGAACTGTCTTGAAAAAAAAAAGTGTTAGTCGCTCAGTAGTGTCCAAGTCTTTGTGACCCCATGACTATAGCCTGCCAGGCTCATCTGTCCATGAAATTCTCCAGGCAAGAATACTAGAGTGGGTTGCCATTCCCTTCTCCAGGGGAATCTTCCTGACCCGGGGATTGAACCTGGGTCTCCCACACTGGAGGCAGATTCTTTACCATCTGAGCCACCAGGGAAGCCCAACTTGTTATTTCCTTGCCCATAGCTGTTATTCATTAACTATTATAAAACTGGAATTGGAGTTACTATAAATATCCTTATGGATTGTAAGTGATTGTATGATTGTTACACTACAGATTTACTCATGTACAAATGTTTCATGCTGAGTAGAAGAAAAGGGAACTTCTTAACCAAGATTTACTTCAATACAGTAATTGAAACAATAGTGTACAATGTTCAATTCCAATGGCCTATGACTGTGTGTGTGTGTGTGTGTGTGTGTGTGCTAAGTCACTTCAGTCGTGTCCAACTCTTTTCGACCCTATGGACTATAGCCCACCAGGCTCCTCTGTCCATGGGATTCTCCAGGCAAGAATACAGGAGTGGGTTGCCATGCTCTTCTCCAATGACTGTGTATCAATAATTAATATATTTTAGCATCCTTACTTAGTTTTATGAGCTTTTATAAAGGGTGAGCAGTTTGTGCTGGCACGAAGAGTACTGTGCCTCCTTTTCTCAACTGACTTTTGTCATAGGAGAGACACTTACTCATGTTTCTGTATTATACACAACTGTGCTGTCACCTCTTTTTATTGGATTACCACTAATTAGAGCAGAATCGTAATTCTTCCCCTGGAGGGGTAAAAGAGGATCACATACCTCTAATTTCAACTCTGGAACAACTACCAAATTTTATAGTCTGAGAAATTGCATTTTAGTGGTGGGCTGTAATGAATTAATCATCTTCAGGATGGAAAAAAGTATTCTACTTTAATATTCTGTGGCCAGCAGATATTTCGAATAAACAAGTTGTTCGATGATGAGGGTTTTTTAAGTTAATATCTATGACTGATACTTCAAAGCTACCCAACATTTTTAAGTTGATGCCAAGACCTTTCTGATGTAATAGTCTGCCGAATTATGCTTGGTTTAACTTATCTTAGCATCCTCTAGAGGCCGTATAGAAACTAAAATCCAGTGTGAGAAATCCTTTCAAGGATATACTATGCATGTTATTTTGAGAAGTATTAAAAGAAGCTAGACCCTGCAGAGCCTCAGAATTACATATCAGTAACTTGATAAGTTCCTTTGTGCTCCTCACTGCCAGAATAACTGGGCAACAAGAACAGTGGATTTAGTTGGAAAGTTTTATTTCTCCCATATGCATGAGTATTAGAAACACAGAAATGGACATGATTATTTGTGTGGCATCTTCATAGCCAATAGACAGCTGACATTTTAACTGAACAGATAGGTTCATAAGGAGCTTGGGTGCTAACATATGGTGACATTTCCAATTATAGGCCCCTACTGTACTGTAAAACTGTTGATTTTTTAAAAAAATTTACCAACACAGAACAAATATCTCTTAGTGTCCATTTCTTAAAATGTCTGAAAGAAGTTGCAAAATAATTGGTGTGCAATATAACTAAAGAAAAAACATGTACTGCCTGAGATAATCACAAAAATATGTTATATTTAGAAAAACGAAGGAATATGTGTTGTGGGAGAGGTTTGCTGTCTTTCCAAGCCTTATACCTGGCTTTGCTTAGATCTTAGATGCCTGGATCAAATTAGTATATCCCAAGAGAAATCAGCAGGACTGATTATATTCAAGATTGAAAACCCCTGGCAGAGGCTTTTTGTCATGGACTCTAAGTTTGTCTGGAGTGGGGCAGCTGGGTACCCAGCTCTAAGGATTTGCTTAATCAGGAAGTCAGACACAGGCATAAGAATCTGGCGAGAATTTAATTCCAAATTTTTAAGCATAGTTTTAATTTTTAATGTGTAGTAGTTCCATATTTGTGTGTGTGTATGTGTATAAGCTTTTTAAGAAACAGATTGAGGAGGAACTCTGAACACTTTTAACAGTGAGCTACTTACATTTGTATCTATATGGAACATTATGGTCATTAACCCTACTTCAATATTTTTTCCTCCTATGTCTAATTTAGTTTTCATTTCTCTACGTTATATTTTGCTTTGAGCTAATGGCTATGGGTGTAACTATTTTGCATGCTTGTTTGAATTCTATTGATAATAGTTAATTAGTAAAGTGAAAAAGATGGGTGTTTATATCAACAAATGAATTAGAATTTTCTCCCAAAAATGATCCATTTCTTTGATTTTAACCAATTTTTGTATTTTTATTTCTTGAAGTTTTCCCAGAGAAAATTTCCTGTTTAACTAATTAGCCTATTGACATTTCAAATCAAGTTTTCACCTAAAACATGGTGTTATAATTAGAGAAATAAGATTGGTTAGAATTAAGTATTAACCTTCATATTCTCTGATAATAAAGCTGTTTGAAATATGGCATCCATTATTTGCTACCCTAATTCTCTGTGTGTACACACAGAGAGAGTCAGCTCAGGGTGTATGTTAGCCAAGTTAAGCAGGCACAGAAATATATTCACAATCAACTAATCAACATTTGTGTGTGGAAGCTCTGAGTTGGTTTTTATACAATGGAATCAGTTTCCACTGGCAATTGCTATATTCTCAGCATGAAATTGCCAATGATATATATTCCCTAACATTACAAATTGCTGATCCCCCCACAATTTATCATTTCTAAAGTTCAGCCTTTTTTTTTTTTTAAATGAAAGCAGATTTACAAAGTTTAGACACCATTCCACTTATGGTTTGAAGTTTAGCATCATTAGAACTGCTGGGAAAATCGGTTTTCATTATGACGCTAAATCTACTTTCTTTCATACAGAAATTAAGACTTCTGATTTGTGGGCTAACATCTAAGTATTAAAAATGGTCTGAAGCATGGTCTTTAATTTGACAAATATACAGATTTTTGAATAAACCCCTACTAGATAACACTCTAAGTAGGATTAACTTCAAGTTTTTTCATGGACATAGACAAGGAATTCATTAAAATAAATACTTCAAACTCCCTGCCTGACAAATCAGAGTAAAATTACATCAGCAGTAGAGACCTTAAGCTCTAATGGATTCATGAATGTATTTCTTTATAAAGTTCAAAGATTTACAAGAAGGCACAGTACAAGAAGGCTAATTTCTCTCTTTGACGTTGGAAGACAAAGAAAGAAAGGAAGGGAAGAAAGAGGTATGGGAAAGAGAAAATGGTGGCTCTTTCTCCTTTCCCGCATAACTCTATTTCCAAAAAAAAAAATTAATTATTTTACCATGGCTTGCTGATTTGAGGTTACCTTCAAAAGTCTCTTATTATTTTCCTACCATGGGCATGGTAGAGTGGGCAATGAGACAAACAATAAAAAATGGTTTCCTTTCCTTCTGGCATTTCACTAGGTTGGGAGATCAATAGACCTATAAATAATAATTTTATTTTCCATGGTTCTCATATTTCAAGATAAAACACCTCTTATGAATAACACAAAGATGGAGAAAAAATGTTTTGGAAAAAAATGGAGAAAAAAACAAATACTGAATGAAAATGGATTGAATGAGTGAGAGCAGATGAAATTATCTACCCTTCTCGAGGTTATCCCAAAGAAAGCTGGAAGCTCATAGTGTCCAAGACTCACCAAGTCTACTCCACACGGAATTCTAATAGAATGAGATGGGCTACAGGCTTGTAAGGTAACTAAGCCTTTCTCTAGGAACTCTGGGAAGCCTTAGCACTGCAAGAAAGGAAAACTTCAGTTTAGCTTTCAAAAGAGCTGTGGCAAGTTTATTTATGGCAAATAAATTCTTTCTGGCAAACCTTTCCATTTCATTACCTAAGCTCACTAAAATGTTACTTTTTTTCTAAGCTTGGTATACACAGTCAACCTTTACATTTACTTCAAATTCAAACAAAATTGTTCAGATTCTGAAATGTGGTAGCTTGGTAAATCACCCTTAATTTTTCTCTGTATGATTTTTTTTTTTCACTACCCAGTGTTTGAAAATAGTACATGTCTGTTCATCTCCTTTAAAGGTCAATCTCTGTCTCTGCCATGGGCTTGCATATGTATGTTTATTACTTTTTCTTAAGGATAAATGAACAGGCATCCTTGATCATATGTTTATAAATATACAGTAGTTTATATCCCATAAATAGTGAAGAAAATTTGTATACATGAGAACCTGAAAATTTCTTCTGATGAGAAAATGAGAGATTTTGTGTATTGGATTAATCTAAGTGGTGCTGAAGCACTTATTTATTGGGGAAAAAAAATTTCATAGAGTTGGATGAATCCAGATGTACTTTCAGATGGTGAAACAGCTCAGGGTATTATGTAAATGTTTGGGTTGTGGTAGAAACCATAATATATTTTTCCAAAAGCTCTTTTGTGCTCTTTGAGGGAAATGTAGTCCATGTGTTTGTGATTCATTTACACTTAACTCATCAAAATAATGTTTGCTAAGAGCTATTGGGTATCCAACAGGCCTCTTAATCTATGTGGATTTATTTTTTAATTTTTTTTTTGCTCCTTAGAACCAGGAAGATGCATTTGGTCAAACCACTTAAGTTTTTCCTTTTTTTTTTTTAATTTTCTAAAACTTGAAAACATAAAAGATATAGTAGATTTAAAGAAGTAAGATACCTGCTTTCTCTTATTAAGCAGTTACTTTTTTAAGACTGAGATGATAAAAGAAATCAACTTCTAAGAAGTGAACTTTCTAGTGTTAAAATAATTAGGTTACTACAAAATGACTAAAACTTGATGTCTTAAATGGCAATGATTAAAGAACATAGTAGCGTGACTTGACCCTTGAAAGTAATATTTCCTTTGCTTTTAACAAAAATGTTTTAAAAATAGTCTAGTATGGTGACATAAAAGATATAGTTCAGTATGGTGACTATTAATAATACTATGTGGCATACTTGAAATTTGCCAAGAGAGTAGATTTTAATTGTTCTCACCAAAAAAAAAAAAATACAAAACAAAAGGCAAACAAACAAACAAAAAAACATACTTTGTGAAATGATCCATGTATTAATTAAACTTACTGTGTTGATCATTCCACAATATGTATGTATATCAAATCATCACCTCACACACTTTAAACTTATGCAATATTATCTGTTACTTATTTCTAATAAAACTGGAAAAGAAAAGAAAAATAGGAAATAAGAAATAGACATTTTTAAAAACGAGGCTTGATAAGGCAACAGAGACATTATTGCTCTACTTAGAGTGATAAAAACTCAAGGAATACGTAAAATATAGTGTTGGCCAAGAGCATTCTCTAGGGAAAAACAAATGCTTTTAAAGTACTTGACTCAGAGAAAAAAAGATACCTGTGTAGCTCTTTGGTTCACAAGTAACTTCTCTGTTTTTCGATTTTTTATTTTTATGAGATTAAATTTTTTTTTATTTTTATGAGATTAGAAAATAATAGATAGGTGGTGAATTTTGTCTTTTCTGCAGAGATGGAAACTTTCGTGATAACAAAATTCAGATTTTACCGTTGTTACTTAAAAGTCGTGAGGGGAACATGTTAGCAAAAGGGAAAGGAACTATCTACTGTGAAATCAAGAAGGTAGGCAGGAATCAGTCCATGCTGTTCACTTTAGACTGTTAGAAGGAGTTTTGATTTGGTTTAACTGTGATTGGGAAACTACTTACGGATTTTAGGCAGGCAAGTGACATAATTCAACTGATGCTTCCAAGATCACTTGGGTTACTCTGTGGAGAATGGATCACAGAAAGGCAATGGCATAAAATGTAAGACCAGTTAGGTGGTGCTTGGAATAGTTTAGAGATGATGGTGATTTGGCCAGTGGTGCTAGCAGCTAAGTTAAGGAAAAGAAAAATGAACAGATTTCTATTGTATTCTGAAGGCAGAATCCATTGGACTCGCTGACAGACTTCATGGTGGAGAAACAATACCACCAGGTGACTGCTTGTCTGCCTTTAGCAACTTGGAATAGGGTGGTCTCATGTTCTGGAGCAATGGGTGTGGTCACAGGGTCATTTGTTCTGGTTTTGCTTAGATTACTATGTGGCCTATTAAAATGCCAGTCAAAGTGTAGGTAGTAATAATGTGCACTAGGTATTCTCAGTAAATATGATTGCTGTCAAAAAGGTTCTTAGATAAAGTCTTCCTGCCTGTACTCTCTACATGGACTCTTCAGATTGTTTTAATGAAAACCAGGATGTCAAAGTGGTCAACATGGGTAATCCTATTTGAACATTTCTTTAAGACACATCTACTTAAGTATTTTCCTAAACCTAGGAGAAGAATTCATCTACCTGCTGTTTATTATTTATGGAGTACTGTTAATTATTTTATGTTTAAATGAACCTGGTGACTTCCTTGGTGGCTCAGATGGTAAAGCATCTGCCTACAATGTGGGAGACCTGGGTTCCAACCCTGGGTCGGGAAGATCCTCTGGAGAAGGAAATGGCAACTCACTCCAGTACTCTTGCCTGGAAAATCCCATGGATGGAGGAGGTTGGTAGGCTATTTAGTCCATGGGGTTGCACAGAGTTGGACACGACTGAGCGACTTCACTTTCACTTTCTTTCGCTTAAATTAACCATTTGCTGTTTGCATTAACTCATTCTAAAATCCCATACTCAGTTAATTGTTTTCCTATAGAAAGTTCTCTGGTACTGAAGATAAGTCTCTCTTATCACTACTACATACCAGATGGATTTATTACAATGGCACTGTTCCAAAAAACTTACATATGCATTTATATGTAAAATATAAATTTTATATATAGCATATACATGTATAAACATACATTTATGTTTAGATATGTATATATTACATCATAGCTATTGCTCTTCCCCTCCAAAAAAAGTCCCTAAGTTTTGTTTGTATATTCTCAGCAAATCAATAATCAATACTTAGTAGGATTTTCTGAGTTAAGTATATTTTGTAGAAAAAAAGTTTTCCTGCTGTGATCTCTCCTTCTGCCAATGATTTGTGCTCTGGCAGTTTTGATCCATTAACTGGATAAAAGTAACTGTGCTGAACCTACAACAAAGAGATTATTAGCATTGTAGTTGCTAATATGCAAGTTACCTAGTACCTTGAAATACCTTTAAGAAAGGTCCCGTTATGCAGAGGGAACAATCAGTAGCCAATAGGGACTGGTAGAACTTCACGGACATTACAAAGTGCTTCATTCATATCACTCCAGCATGGAAAAATTTGCCTGGAGTTACATGACCTATATCTGGGAACATCTATGACTTGACAAAGTGTGTTCTTTTAGGGAATATACTATCATGATACCACATAGAGCTGGGCCAGTTAGTGATACCATTTCCAGAAACATGCCTCATGCAAAATTAGGTGCTGATTTGTATGTGTATATTCTGAATTGAGTGAATACCAAATCCAAAGTAAGCACACCTGGTAAGCATCTGCCTCATAGAATGAGCCTGAGCATATCTTGTTATATATAAAACCTTTCTCCTGTTAAAGAAATTAATGCAGGATAGTGTATTGAAGCAACAGCACTCCTGTTTTTTTTTTTTCCATCATGATATACAAATTGAATGGTATTCATTAGGTAATACTTTCTGATGTGAAATTCCCAGTGTTATAGCTGAAACTCTCCCACATTTTTCCTGCTCAAAAAAGTTATGCATGTAAGAATGCAAGTTAATGATAAAATATACAGATATTCTCATCATTGCTCTAATTTGTATTAAAACATGTAATCATCCACTAACTCTTTTTCTTTTATTAATAATTAGTTGTATTGAGCACATCTGAGAGCTAATGGCTGTACTGATGAGTGGTTCTGAGATTCTAAGTACGGCAAATCCAAACAATTTAATGATCTAAGTGTGACATCCCTCCTCAGAATCAAACCAACACTAAGCCTAAGCTTTGCACAGTCCAATCTTAGGAAGCAGTTTTGTTCATGTTATAAGTTTTGACCACTTTCCTTTTATCCTTTTATGTCTTTTGAGTTGTAGGCAACACATAGAAATGTTTTCTCTTTTGCAGGATTCTATTTTTAGAAATAATGTATGTTTTCTTCTAGTACTTTTATGGTTTACTTTTTTTAATGTCAGTACTTGGTGCCTGTGCTCTAACTGAGCTGTGGAGAAATCCTATCACAGCTAGCTAATTTGCTGAAGATAGCCTGAAGACTTACCATATATTAAATCTGGAAACAAGAGTTTGCAGACTTTGGAGATAATAATTAGGTTTTAGAGCAAAAATAGGCTATGAAGATCTTCTAGTCACATGTTCTCATTTTCAAGGTGGGGAAATGGAAATGAATGTAAAGAATGCCAGCATAGTAAAATATCTTACTTAAGGTCCTGCAGTGTCAGGTGGCAAAAGGAAGATCTCTTTCCATGCTCATGAGGTTGCTTCTTACTGCATTAATTCCTCCACTTTACCATCATTTAATGAGCAAATCATGATCTGGGCATCACATAATTTTAGTTGGCCACATTTGTTGATCATCTTGTTCAATTTAAGAGGATAAAATGTACTCCAGGTTTTTAAAGCTTTTTGGAGGGGAGGTTTGGGACCTAGTACATCTTAAGTGTCAAACTGCACTTATTTTACTTCTTGCCCAGATTCAGAATATTGTCACTGGTTATTATGAAGTCTGGGTTTTGTTTTAAAAATATCCATTAATGTGAAACAAATCTGAGTTTATTTAGCACTTGTAAGAAGGTTGAGAAGAGGAGAGTAAAGAGTTGAGAATCCATCAACTGCCTTCAGCAATATCACAGGATCCAAAATAAGCAGTCAGTTCCCCTCTGTCATTCTATAGTCTTACTGGACCAAGTCAGCCAAAGGATGCTTTCAGAGGGGACTGAGATTTAGTGAGATGGAAATTGCAGAACTCAGTTTTCTATGACACAGACATTCTCTAGTCTCATCGATTAATATGGTCCATTTTAGAGAAACCCATAAAAGACGAGATCTGTTTCTTTAGGGAATACACTTGCTTTGTAGAGACTGAGGATGCATGGAGCCATTTCTCTGAAATATTGTCCTTGGGACCAAGTATTTAAACTTACAAAGCTGCATGCAGATAATTCTTAATAATGGTTATTGTTTTAAAAAAAACCATATTGTCCACTAGACACCACAGTACTCCATCCCCTCCCCCGCCCCCCCCAAAATAAATCCCTTTACCTTTCTCACTCCCTAGTAGCATCTCAGGTTGTTTAAAAAAATGACAATGGGTGTAGATATTAATCTAATTATAGTTAGAAGAGATTTACAGCTCTAATTACAACTGCTGCTAAATTTCAAAGGGATTGACATAAGCAATCAACACAGCCCATACAAGAATCCATCTTGCTGTTAAAAAAGGTACCTGCCACTTGTCAGTTGAATGACATGCAACACTGCACGCATTATCTCCTGAATTAGTGATACTGACAGTTTTGCCATGTTTGAAGTATGTAGGCAGCATGATGCAAAGGCATAGAACCTAGGAATTACTCACTTAGGGATTACTGTGTTACCAATACGTGCAAGTTCATCAAGTATGTTATCATTAAAGCAATTTTTAAAATTTAGGTCAACCCAACTACATATTTAGAACTTTCGTATGGTAAAAAATGAGCATTCTGAGAAATGCATACACATACATTTGCAATCTCATTATTAGACATCTGGACATATAGATATATATGACAAGTATATTACATATTATATAACAATTATATATATTACATAGCAATTGCAAGATATATGATACTTGTCAGCACTGAAATTATATAACAGTGTCATTTGAGGCTCAGAATAATCCTTTTGTGTTTGTCAGTCAGTTTAGTTCAGTCGCTCAATCATGTCCGACTCTTTGCAACCCAGGAACCGCAGCACACCAGGCCTTCCTGTCCATCACCAACTCCTGGAGTCCACCCAAACCCATGTCCATCGAGTCATTGATGACATCCAACCATCTCATCCTCTGTCATCCCCTTCTCCTCCTGCCCCCAATCCTTCCCAGCATCAGGGTCTTTTCCAATGAGTCAACTCTTCCAATTAGGTGGCCAAAGTATTGGAGTTTCAGCTTTGACATCAGTCCTTCCAATAAACACTCAGGACTGATCTCCTTTAGGATGGACTGGTTGGATCTCCTTGCAGTCCAAGGGACTCTCAAGATTCTTCTCCAACACCACAGTTCAAAAGCATCAATTCTTCGGCACTCAGCTTTCTTCACAGTCCAACTCTCACATCCATACATGACTACTGGAAAAACCATAGCCTTGACTAGATGGACCTTTACTGGCAAAGTAATGTCTCTGCTTTTTAATATGCTATCTAGGTTGGTCATAACCTTCCTTCCAAGGAGTAAGCGTCTTTTAATTTCATGGCTGCAATCACCATCTGCAGTGATTTTGGAGGCCCCAGAAATGAAGCCACTGTTTCCACTGTTTCCCCATCTATTTGCCATGAAGTGATGGGACTGGATGCCATGATCTTAGTTTTCTGAATGTTGAGCTTCAAGCCAACTTTTTCACTCTCCTCTTTCACTTTCATCAAGAGGCTTTTTAGTTCCTCTTCACTTTCTGCCATACGGGTGGCATCACCTGCATATCTGAGGTTATTGATATTTCTCCCAGCAATCTTGATCCCAGCTTGTGCTTCTTCCAGCCCAGCATTTCTCATGATGTACTCTGCATATAAGTTAATACAGCCTTGACGTACTCCTTTTCCTATTTGGAACCAGTCTGTTGTTCCATGTCCAGTTCTAACTATTGCTTCCTGACCTGCATACAGGTTTCTGAAGAGACACTGCTATATTTATTCTTCTGGATAATTTCTGTTATGAAATAAATATTTGTAAACCTGCTGGCGTGAGGCAGATATATATGTTTTTACAAAAACTTGCTTCATAACTTCCATAGTCTGAAGAAAAATTGATCAAACTGTACTTGTTCTGGCTGTATACAATGACTTCCATATCTGAGGCTTCACCCTTACCTGGGATTCCTGAACCACCTGGACAAGGCATATTTAATTCATTCTAGACCAATTGTCTATTGTGACTTCACATTAGTTATGCTCTGCTCTCTGGAATTTGGGGATCCCAATGCAAACCTTCTGGCATCCTGTAATGTTCTCTAACTCAGTGTTTCCTGCTTCCCTGTTAGGGACCTTCTTACCCTGGAGATGTTGACTGGGACAGGAAGTGTGCTTATAAACTTCAGCCCAGGGATAAGGTTCTGTCCTGTGTTCAGACCCAATGATGATAACTTCTTACTAACATGTTACTAACATACCACTCTCCAGAGATGTGTTACCAAAACATTCTTCTAGCTCCTTAGAACCTGCTGTTTTCTGGTCTGGAACTCCTGGTCTGATTGTTAGTAAGATCAGGATTTGTCTTAGGATTCATATTCAGAGAGTATGAAGCAGTGAGGACATATCAGTTGTTCAAGTAGTAAGATGCTTTTCAGCAGTTGGTAATGAGCAATAGATGCCAGGACCTCCTCTCACCTCCAAGTGTTCCTCAGTCCCTCAGCTATTAAAGCCTCTCTCACAGAACTCCCAAACTGGAGTTCATTATTTTGCAGCTGAAGGGTGGGACCCTGGCATACCAGGAGACACATGACATACTATTTCTTCTATAACTGGTGTCCATTTTTCTTGGTTAGTGGTCATATTTGTTGTGCTACGTCTGTTAATGTTTTGAAACTTTGATCTTGTCGTTTGTCTTTGGTGTAGACAAAATAGACAGACTTCTGTTTTAGGATGGGTTTTGTGCCTGATCTTTACTCCTTCTCATTCCTTAGTTTCTCCTGTTGTCATGAGAAATCCAACTGCCCTCTTACAACCTCTACCTCACAAATGATGGATTGATATTTTCATTTTTTAATTATTTTAATCATGTTTTTTATTTTTTAAAAAATTTTCTTTGCTTTATTGTGTTGGTTTTGCCATACAATGACATGAAACTGCCATGGGTTTACATATGCTCCCCCTCCAGAACCCCCCTCCCTCCTCCCTCCCGATTCCCTCCCCCTGGGACATCTTGGTGCACCAGCCCCAAGCATCAACCCTGGGCTGGCGATTGATTTCACATATGATAATTAACATGTTTCAATGCCATTCTCCCATATCATCCCCCCCT
The DNA here is from genome assembly GCA_007570785.1 of Antilocapra americana. NCBI lineage: Eukaryota > Metazoa > Chordata > Mammalia > Artiodactyla > Antilocapridae > Antilocapra > Antilocapra americana. The sequence goes on along the minus strand of ML664180.1, from coordinate 5,849,811 downwards.
TGCCCTCTTCCACAGAGTCCACGAGTCTGTTCTATACATCTGCATTCCTTTAATCATGTTTTTTAAAATGCAGCTATAAAAAGCAGAGACATCACTTTGCTGACAAAAGTTTGTATAGTCAAAGCTATAGTTTGTCCGGTTGTAAGGCTGTATGGATGTGTTAGACCATAAAGAAGACTTGAACATTAAAGAATTGATGCTTTCAAACTGTGGTGCTGGAGAAGACTCTTGAAAGTCCCTTGGACAGCAGGGAGACCAAACCAGTCAATCTTAAAGGAGATCAGTCCTGAATATTCACTGGAAAAGCGGATGCTTTGGTCACCTTATATGAAAAGCCAACTCATTGGAAAAGACCCTGATGCTAGGAAAGATTGAGGGCAGGAGGAAAAGTGGGCAGAAGAGGATGAGATGTTTGGATGACATCATTGATTCATTGGACATGTGTTTGAGCAAACTCTGGAAAATAGTGAAGGACAGGGAAGTCTGGCGTGTTGCAGTCCATGGGGTCACAAAGAGTCAAACATGACTGAGCAACAACAATGGATGGCACAGCTTTTAATCAGTATAAGAAGAATAAAGAGGCTCTAAGCTAGAAAAATGAAGGACTTTTTATAAAAACAGGGTTTGGTAGTGGCAATGCAGTTAAACTGGCTTGTAGGTCAAAGCAGTTGGACACATCTCTGATTCAGTGACATTTGAAAGACATAATTACAGTAGATGGCTGCATGCATGCCAACATGAATAGTTTATAATTATTTTTTTTTTTGAGATAACTGATCCCAGAGTGAGGCAGGAATTATTTTCTTATGTATTCTACTGGCATTTGTTTTGTCAGAACATAACAAATTATACATAAATCCTATTTTATTAATTGTATGCTGTGCTTTAAATACAGCCCAATATGTCATTCTGTCAGAGATTAGCAATAGAAAACCCTTTTGTTGATTGATTCATTATTCTCAGTGCCCAATTGATAAAATTATTACCGAATTTATGATGAAAAATTCCCTTTAAATGAATTATTTACATAGTTTATGCTGAAATAATAACAAAGGCATTTTTTAGGTTTTGCGTGTTAAAATTATTACCAAGCCACTGACACATCTTCCTTGTCACCGTGAGAATTCCCTATAGCATTAATGATTTATTAGATAGATACATAAATGGTGTTTGGTTACCACTAATATGAAATTTGTGTAACAGCCTGAGTTACTTTTTTAATAGTACCTGGCAGTTTTCAGGAAAGTCTGCAACTCTACATCACCTCAAATTTCTTGTTCGGTATTTTATTCCCATTCATTTTTATTTTAAATGTCTAAATGCCCTCACTGAATTAAGAACACATAGCTTAGGCAAACCCTGTGCTTGCTATGTACTTTCTATGTACAAGGCTTGGATGGCATCACTGACTCAATGGACATGAGTTTGAGCAGCTCCAGGAGTTGGCGAAGGATAGGGAAGCCTGGCGCGCTGCAGTCCATGGGGTCGCAAAGAGTCGGACATGACTGAGGGACTGAACTGAACTGAAACTCAAAGATTACATCTAAATGGCACCAGTGAATCAGAGACAGAATTAAGCCCATGTCATTATTCAATATTTGACTTTTGTCTTTTGGGCAGCAAATAACTCGGTTGTCTTAATTTGAGTAACTAAATTAGTAAGTCCTTGCTTGGGTTTTCTCTAGCCAATTCCTTTAGGAATCCACAGCATGAATTCTCTGAACTGAAAATTTATCACATTCACCTTATTTATGGTTTCCTGGTCAAGATTTTTATCACAGTGTCTTCCGAACTCTAGGGTAATTACCATGAATTCAGAAATCTGAGTTTTCCTGTTTATAAAGTTTTGGCCTCAATTTTTCTGCCTTTGGTCACAGAACACTTTCCTTTCAACTCAGTCTAAGCAACACTAACTGTGGAACTCTTGTGTTACTTTCTAAGAGGGCAGATAAGGACAAAACTTTGATCTGTCTGTGTAACAAGGTGTGGACTTCCCTTTTATCTCTTTATGGATTAGGCAGTGATCCTCTGATGATTGGGTAAATCCCAATATGGATCGAATGAGTCCCCATTTTACTGGTTTGGTTTCAACTCTGAAACCAAAGAAGAGAATCTCCAAAAACGATGACCTTGAAGGGCTTTTTCAACTTACTTATTCTGTTAATTTTCTAAAGAAGCTCAGTTTCGTCCTTTATCCCTCCAAAGAAGCAGTTATAAGACAAAATACATTTGATTTTCATTAGCTCTTCAGCACTGCTTTTAACCTTAATAAACATTTTCACAAAATTTAAGATTTAGAAAGAGCTGTTAAATTTATACCAACAGAAAGAAGGAAAGAAAGAAAACTCCTTGTTTTGAAATCTTTCAAACTGTATGAAGGAATGAACTTCTCACAAATGCCCTGAAGAAAGCACAGAATCTAAGTCAATAGAATTCACTGGAGAACACTTGGCACTAAATAGAAAGATCAAGGCATTGGACAGTAGCCTGAAAAGAAGTAATTTGAGAATCCTAAATCCAGCTGAACACGCTGTGATAGAAAGCCCCAATTGATTTGAAAGTTAAAGAGACAAATTGTAAACCTTTCTTATTCATTTATTAAATTTCTGGCCCTTGTGTTAAAAATACAGATATGGATTGTTTTGCACTTTTAAAGTATCTTTCTGACAAAGTCAGAGTCTTTAATAAAAGTTCAATGAATGAAAAATTTCACACTGGAGGCAGTCGATATACTCTTGGACTAAATTTACATGATTCATCTTCAGAGAAAAACACCTGGACAGTTGAAAAATGCTCTGTTCTTAAATGAAGTAGAAGGCCATTTTTGTCCTGTTTAGGTCCAAGTTAATTCTTAAAGTATATCTGAAATGTAACATTGTTAAAAACTTTAGAATTGTTAATAGCTTTGGTGTTTCTAAAAAGCTTACTTTTTCAACTGTCAGTGTGAATTGATAAAAATGATTTCATAAAAAGAATATGTGACTGACATAAATAGGGATTAAGGTCCAATACACTGACTACCTGATGTGAAGAGCTGACTCACTGGAAAAGACCCTGATGCTGGGAAAGATTGTGAGCAGGAGGAGAAGGTACCAGAGGATGAGATAGTTGGATGGTATTACCGACTCAATGGACATGAGTTTGAACAAACTCTGGGAGATGGTGAAGGACAGGGAAGCCCTGCATACTACAGTCCATGGGGTCACAAAGAGGCAGACACAATTTAGTGACTGAACAACAGCAATTTATGCTAAACAAATTTCAGAAGAAAGTTTTGTGTTGATTGGCTCTGTTAGGCCTTGATCCATATGTCCTCATGAAAAAAAAAGGAAAAGAAAATTCACTGAATGACTGAAATGAAGGAAACACTCAGCTCAGAAAGGCTAACTTTATATAAGAGATATTCAAGGCAGACAATTGTTGCTATTTTTTTTAATTAAATGAAATTACCCTTCTGAGAAAAGGGCAGTTGGAGGCTTTCTTTTAGTAAAACAGAAATTGACTATCTAGCCAGAAGATCAAGATGAAAATCTCCTGTGTGTCCTCTATATCAAATTAGCTAAAAATCTATTAAAAATTAATGTGTATATTATTAAAATGGAATCTATTTAAAATAATTTAGCAGCTCTGTGGCCAATTTTTCTAAGGATGGTCAAGCATATACAGTTCTTTCCTTAGATGTACATGTTAGGAATGGGGAAGATTTTTTTCCTATCAGTATTTTTATCATGCGAGAAAATAGAAATATATACACATACATAAATTTTTCATTACAACTTCATTTCCTTTGGCTTTTTTCCTTACAGACATTCTTCCTTATTGTTTCTTTCCAAAATTCTATTTATAAGATTATTTTTTTCAGTCCACATTAAAAAGTTAATTGTACAGAATATCTTTAACTTTTCTTACTTAAGACTTTGTCTGTTCATTATATTCATTAAATACTGGGGAAATATGTGTTGTTTAATTACAGAATTCTTCAAACTGTGCTTAATTAAATTGAAGGTATGCTTTTAGAAAACGTAAAGATTATTGACCTTCATTTCACTTTTGAAAACATAGATTAATTTGAAAATTGTGGCATTGTAGAATTGAAATGTAGACTTAAACTTTGTAAGGACACCATCTGTGTTTCAATTTATTTATTGGATGTGCTCATTTTTACCAGCTTGGACAGTTTGAGCCATTCTCCATGCCCTGGCAGCAGTTCGAGATTTCATAAAGTTGAGTGTGATCTTAACACACTGTTCTTATTTCTGACAGCATTTTCGGTTTTAACATCTTTAAGAGCACCTTGGTTTCCCTACACTATCATATCTAGTCCTGTGAGGAATGGATACACCATGCTCACCACCTGGATTTTGTTCCTTAATGACAGACCCATAAATCATAGAGCTGGAGGAAGTCTTAGAGTCTGCAGCATACTGGGAGCTCTCTGCGACTTACGTTGGTCCTTACCTCACTTTGGTCTGGAAAGAGAAGGGACTTTTTTCGATGTGAATTCCAATGTAACTCTACCCAGCTGAAGAGGGGCTTTCCATCTGGGAAGTCACAGAAAGGTGTTCAGAGGAAACCTGGCTGGATTTCTGCGGGTCACATCTGTTCCCTGGGCTTAAAGGTGGGTTTCTTTCTCCTTCCATAACAATGAAGCTCCTCTCTGTTCACCATGAAAGGAGGCTCTGCCAGTTATCGATACCCTTATGCAGGTAAATTATAATACATATTGAGATTCATATGTATCAGAAATTGCACAGGGTTGTAAATGTGATTTTCCAACTTTTGGTCAAGGTTATATGCATATTCATGCTGCTCTTTTTCTCCAAACTGGTACCAAGGGTAGATAAAATATGAATGGAGAAAATTAAATAGAGTCAAGGCTGAGAAGATGAGATAGTAATGCAAAGGCCCAGAAGTGAAATAGAAATGTAAAGAGAGAGGAGTGAAGAGTTTTCTGGAGTCTGAGTCTCAAGTAGGTGGTAGACTTGAGAAGTTCTGTTCACAAGATGCCTGAAAGTACTCAGAAGAAAGAGTTCCACAGGTGGACGTCAGGACCTAACAGAGACTCTGGTCCTCAAAGAGCATCTTATTCCCTCCCTACAGTTATGTAAAAGGCTACCAAGTAAACTGCTACCAAGGGCTTCCCAGATGGCTCAGCAGGTAAAGAATTCTCCTGCAGTGCAGGAGATGTAGGAGATGCAGGTTCGATCCCCTCTTGGAGGAGGAAATGGCAACCCACTCCAGTAGTTTTGCCTGAAAAACCCCATGGATAGAAGAGCCTGGGAGGCTAAAGTTCATGGGTCAAAAGAGTCAGACATGACTGGGCAAGCAGGCAAGCAAGCACACTGCTGCCAAATCACTGTCTTTGGTTCTAGATAACAGAGCTGATCTAGGTGACCGTGAACTAAAACAGGTCAACAGTGGTTCAACAATGGGTCCAGAAATGTCCTCAGTCTCACTGCAAAGACTTTAAGCCACCGTTCTAAAACCTGCTTCTGGAAAGAGGGCAAAGAGATGTGAATAAGCAGAGATAATTTAAAAAAATAATAGCAACATCAATAAAACCAAGAGTTCAGCAAGAAGAGAAATGAAAATAGAATAAGGGTATAAAAGAACGAGACTAAACAAGTGGAAATCTTAATCTTATAAGCTTGATCCAATAGATATGTGATACATACTTACTCCCATTTAAGAATATAAAATAATTTTTTGTTTTTTTCTAAGTTTTTATTGAAATATATTTGATTTACAATGTTGTGTTAGTTTCAGGTGTACTGCAAAGTGATATACTCATATATATATACTCGTTTTTAACATTGTCTTCCATTATAATTACAAGATATTGAGTATAGTTCCCTGTGTAACACAGTGAGTCCTTGTTGGTTATATGTGATAGTGTGTATATTTTAATCCCAAATTTCTAAATTTATCCCTCACCAACTTTTCCCCTTTGGTAACCATCTTTATATTCTATGTCTATGAGTCTATTTTTGTAAATAAGTTCATGACTATCATTTTTTATATTTCATATATAAGTGTTATCATATGATATTTGTCTTTCTCTGTCTTAGTTCACTGAGTATGATAATCTCTGTGTGCATTGATGTTGTTCCCAATAGCATTATTTCATTATTTTTTATGGCTGAGTAATAATGCTCAGCATATACATATATATGTATATATATATATATATATATTTATTTATACACCACATCTTTTTTATCCATTCATCTGTTGATGGACATTTAGGTTGCTTCTATGTCTTGGCTATACTTTTACAGTACACATGGAACATTTGCAAATATTGATCCCATAATGAATCACAGAGAATGTCTTGACAAGTTTCAGTGAACAGGTAACATGCAGTCTAATGTTGTAAATTTCAAAATAGAATTTTTTTTTTTAATCCTTCTATCCTTTACTGAATAAGCTATCTTGTGAGGCTCTTGTTTCTTATGGAAGAGGGATAATTGAAAGTTATTGTAAGGGGTGTAACTAAAGGGGATTAAAAGTATGACACTGGATTGACCAATGGTAAAATCTGAAGCAGAGAGACCTATTTAGAGAACTACTGAATTAATCCAGTTACAGGTAAAGAGGGATTTATACCTGATGTGATGCGGAAAAGGCAGCTTAGTGTAGCAGTGAAAAGACTATAGACTTTGAATCACACAAACCTATGCTGACTAGGTGCTTCATTGATAACTTCTTATACCTTTCTGAATCTACTTTGCAGGGTTGTTGTGAGGACTGGAGATAATATATGGAAACACCTTTGCAATTCCTGGTACATAATTACTGCTGACCAAATGTTAGACTGGTGGCTGTGGGGAGTGAAAGTTAGGGGTATATGATGCTTCTGTGTGAAAAATAGAATGAAAATTATTTGATAATTGACTCTACTTTTGAAGTACAGAAGACTGTATTTCAGGAACTGTAGGAACTCAACATTTGAATAAAAATTGAATGCAGATATGTTTTTTATATAGTTTCAAAAATCTAGGCATTCATAAATGTCTAGATAATTAGCCTACTGTTTTTTTAGTTTTTATTCACACATTTGGAACCATATCAATAGCCCACAGCCTACAAATCAACGTAGCAGTTATATAATTCCTATTTTGACCGCAACTAAGGCATTTTAAGACATAAGAATAAATATGATGCATCTAAAATTTAAAATCTAAGTATTTATTTAGTGTTTCACCATTTTAAAATTGTATTCAGTGCACAAATAAGCCTCAGGTCCCTTTATAATTGGCACATGCACTTTTCCTTGAATTTGATATGAGCTTAACTAAACTATAACCCACTTCACTATTGAGAAAATAGAGCTTTACCTGAAGTTCAATCTTTATGATATTTTCTATGTTTTAAGTAATTTGCAGTATAAAATTATGAATAGTTTAAATCAGTCACTTTTTAAAAATGGAAAAATTAAAAACCTTGATATTTAAAATCCTTTTATTAAAATAGTTTCATGACTTATATAACATGTACATTTGCTAGAACAGAGACGTTTAAAAATTTATTTTTAATTGAAAGCCATGAGGGAAAACTTATGAATCATGAACAGAAAACACAAAATATATGTGATACTATAAATAAAAGGTATATGTGTGTATTTTAATATTATGTATCACTAGTTGAATGGGGACACCAAAGAAGATGCAGAATCAAATAAGTAAATAAACATGATGGATAAGGAAGTATGGAAGATTTAAAGATATATCTCAAAAATATGAAATAGAGAACTTTTTAACTCTTATGAAAAAGAAAGCAAAGACACACCTGGAATATAACCTTATTTAATGTGATGTTAACTCTCAATGTGCTATACTATACTTTCTTATTTAAATACCTTTTCTTACTTAAAGGGTGGTACCAACTGCCATCCTTTCTAGATGCAGAGGGCATGATGTCCTGTCTCCATTTCAGGAAGTTCTAACTGGCTTCTTCTTTCAATCATATCACATTCCTTCTACTTATAAATTCTTCCAAAAATGTTTCCTTTTTTTTTTAAGCATCTCCAGTGTCTTCTTGAAGTCTATTTTGAGATATATTGATGCCCCCAGTTGCTGCCATCTGTACTATGTTTTGCTTTGTTTACATTATAAAATGTTTCAATGAGCTTAGTATATCTGATGCTTTCATTTTCTTGGTATCTGGTCACTTGTACATTCAACTATTCCAATTAAGTGGAATTCTTGATTAACAACAATAATTCAACCACAAAATCTGAAGGTTTTTGTAAAGTCTTTCTTTTGTTTCATCTTTGCCTTTTAATAATAAAATTACCTCTCTTCTTCTTAAGATCTCTTCATCTAGGTCTTATAAAAGAACAAAATTCTAGTTCTTCACCTAACTAACATATCTCTCCTTACCTCTTTTGAAGGTTATTTCCTCATTACACCTTGCTTCTCCTTCCAAACACACTTTTCTTGTTCAATATCTACTTAGTCACAAAGATCACATTTACTTTCTCCAATTTTGATCATCATTTTCAATGTAATCACTTCTAAAGATCCAAATTTAACCTTGATTTTAATCTACCTATGTTAATGCTTAGTTGCTTCAGTCATGTCTGACTCTTCACACCCTTGTGGACTATCAGCTCAGTTCAGTTCAGTTGCTCAGTCGTGTCTGACTCTTTGTGACCCCATGAACCCTAGAATACCAGGCCTCCCTGTCCATCACCAACTCCTGAAGTCCACCCAAACCTATGGCCATCGAGTTGGTGATGCCATCCAGCCGTCTCATCCTCTGTCGTCCCCTTCTCCTCCTGCTCCCAATCATTCCCAGCATTAGGGTCTTTTCCAATGAGTCAACTCTTCGCATGAGGTGGCCAAAGTACTGGAGTTTCAGTTTCAACATCAGTCCTTCCAATGAACACCCAGGACTGATCTCCTTTAGGATGGACTAGTTGGATCTCCTTGCAGTCCAAGGGACTCTCAGGCATCTTCTCCAACACCACAGTTCAAAAGCATCAATTCTTTGGTGCTCAGCTTTCTTCACAGTCCAACTCTCACATCCATACTTGACTACTGGAAAAACCATAGCCTTGACTAGACAGACCTTTGTTGGCAAAGTAATGTCTCTGCTTTTCAATATGCTGTCTAGATTGGTCATAACTTTCCTTCCGAGGAGTAAGCGTCTTTTAATTTTATGGCTGCAATCACCATCTGCAGTGATTTTGGAGACCCCCCAAAATAAAAGCCTACTACATACTTGTTATATTTTTATATCCTTTAGTGCCTAGGAGAATACAGTATACCATACTGGGTGATTAATATTTTAACTGATTTTGTAGATTGGAACTTGATCATCCAATTAGGCCTCCTTCTTCTGTAAATTTCCTCTTCTAATCTCAGTTTTTCACTCTCATCTCAGTTTTCAAAAAAAACAAAAAAGTCAAGTGTGGTTCTTAGCTATTGGAAAACAAATACATGCTTCTTAAATTCCTAGGTGAAAAGGTGTCGATTAAATACTACTGAGGTAAAATATCTGACTTTCCCCCAGCCAGCTACCTGTTTTTTGTTGTTTGTTTTTTACTAGTTAGAGCGGCTTTGTGGGCCAACCAGCCTCACTTAAGATAACACACATCCAGGTTTGCCTGGGACAGTTCCATTTTATGCCTTTTGCCCTGGATTAATGATGAAGAGTTACTCCCTTTCACTCTCAAAAGTGTCCTGGTTTTGATGATAAATTATATGGTTACTTCACCTATACTGCCTCCTGTCGAAATAAATTTTTTAAAATAGAAGCTAAAAGGAAACACTGTAATATTTCAACCATGTGTCATTGAAGATTCCCCTATGATAAAAGCCACAAGCACTTTTATTAAGGGCTGGATTTTATGATTTGGATGGGAAATGTGTTTTCTCTGAGATGGCCTCACAGTGTTTGCAAGTCTCACCTTAGATGATGTTCAGTGAAGCGTGAGGATGAGCTGAAGTTGATGAATTTATAATAGGCACCACACTGGGCTAAAGGCAGGAAGTTGTACATGACTAAAGAAAACCAGAGAAACAGCTTTCAAAGAAAAGAGCATGGGACCAGGTAGCCTGCATTTGACCTGAGAGCTACTGCTCACTGAGGAAAGGAAGGAGATTGAGTTCAAACTGGGGCATAGATGCTGCAAACCAAGGTTCAGAGATCGAAGATGATGAAGCTGGGAACCTGTAAGGGGAAGAGAAGCAAGGCGCATAAGCGGTATGCTGGCCCTAACATCAGCCAAAGTTCGGCTGTAAGGGCTGAAGGAATCAAGAAACTGTGTATTTCCTCTGAGAGATCATAGCTCTTAAAAAAATTCTTGACCATGTTGTAGTTATCCTACAGAAATCTGCTCAATGTAGGCTCTCAGGTTTCAGCAAGGGGGTTGCTGTCAAGTGTTTCAGTTTTGATTCATGGCAAATTTTCACACCATTTATAGGAAACTAACTCAGAGAACAAACATATACAAGGAGTTGACAAAGCAGGTTTTCAAATCTTAAATGGAAAAAGAATAATTTAAAAATTTCCTCTCTCTCTCTCATATATACATACATACATATATATATATATACATGTGTATGTGTGTGTATATATATAAATAAAATCAGCCCATGTGCTATAACATTCCTAAAGAGGTCTTCAGTTCCTCTCATTTGCAGTGTCATTTATATGTAATGGTTTGTTTCACTTGTAAAAAAAAAAAATTATGTAGCCCCACTCAGTAATGAAGAATCTGCCTGCTAATGCAGGAGACACGGGTTCAATCCCTGACTCGGGAAGATCCCCCACAGAGGAAATGGCTACCCACTCCAGTATTCTTGCCTGGGAAATCCCATGAACAGAGGAGCCTAGTGGGCTTCATGGGGTCACAAAAGAGTTGAACATGACTTAGTGACTAAACAACAACCGCAGATTCTCCACCTGCTTTGTCTAGAAGCATGCTCCAAAGGGCTGTGGTGATATCTCAACTTTCTCTTGTTGCTGTTCTTGGTGCATTCCAACAGACAGGCTGCACTTGTGATCAAATCTGTGCCTCCTGAAATTGTCAGTTTTGGTCTGAAATAGCATGATGGAGGGTTCATTTGTTTTGTTGGAGTTCCAGAGGGCACCCAGGTTTTATCCCCTGGTCCCCTCCCTTTCTTGCTTTTCAAAATAATTCCACAATGCCACTTGGATTTTGGCCCCAACTCTGGGGCATGGGCATGTTGTTTAGATGGGGCTCCTTCTGCTCACCTTCCAAATGGAAGATACTGAGGCTGGGAGGAATGGGAAAATGAGATTTGAAGTTATTAATTTTTAAATTCCCAAACCAGTTGCTGTACCTGTCACTTTAGGGTTCTGAATTTCATTAGTGTTGACAGAGATGAACGACACATCCTAACTGGGGGCTTGTACCTGCAGCTTGACAGCACTGCCTCCCTATCAGCAGGAGCGTGGGCCCTCATTTCCCATGTCTGATGTTCTGAGGGGCAGTCACCATCTCCACGGAATGTGCAGTGGAGGAGGGCAACGACCTGCAAGTCAGCATCCAAAGAAAAATCTCTTCTTCTTTCTCTATTCCTGTTTCCCTTCAGCCACTCTCTTGTATCTCCTTACCTCTAATACAATGAAATTCTACAGAATATAAAGAGAAGAGAAAAGAGTGAATGAGGATAGGAGGAAGAAAATTAATGAGAGAAAAGGAAGAAGTATGATGGGATAGAGGAAAAGAGAACAAATACTGGAGCTCATTTAAATGAAATCTCATGATTTTTACACTGTATTTTCAGATCATTTTTCTGCTCATATACTTCTTCCTTTCAGTCTTATTAGTTTAGAAGCCTTAGAAGCAATAGCTTTGTGTTAACATCGTGTCTATAAGTATGACCATAGGAATAAAAGACTTACTCATACCAGTGAGTCTGTTATTTATTATGATTTTCAAATGAGATCCAAAAGGTTCAACTGACTACATTTCTTACCCACCATTCCTTGTAAGTACAAACTTACAATAGTGCTGTTACATATAATGCACATTTATACAACTAGCCATACTTGGTGTGCTGTGGACATTCAATAACTGTTCATTTGCTCTGTTTAATAAGTGAGGTTATTTCCACAATCTATGAACGAAAATTTGTTTCCTTAGTTTAATATATATGTGAATGCTCAGTCTCTTAGTCATGTCTCTTTGCGACCTCAAGGACTGCAGCCTGGCAGGCTTCTCTGTCCATGAAATTTTCCAGGCAAGAATACTGCAATGGATATTTCCTACCCAAGGGGATCTTCCTGATCCAGGGATCAAACCCTTGTCTCCTGCGTCTCTTTCACTGCAGGCCAGTTCTTTACCATCTGAGCCATGGTGGTAAAGAATCACATACATAGTAAGTAGCAAAAATACATCTGAAATTCTGATCTGAGTCAGTAAGGAAGCATTACCACCAAGGCCAAGATGGTAAAGAATCTTGTCTGCCAATGTGGGAGACCTGGGTTCGATCCCTGAGTCAAAAAGGTCCCCTGGAGAAGGTAATGGCTACCAACTCTAGTATTCTTGCCTAGAGAATTCCATAAACCAGAGGAGCCTAGTGAGCTAATTTCCATGGGATCGAAAAGAGTTGGATATGACTGAGTGACTACTACTTACTTACTATATATATATATATATCTGCTAATGTGTTTTACTTGAAAATGTAAAATATTTAAAAACATAGTATTATTTAATATATTTATTAATAAATGCAATTACTTGGCTTTTTCCATAAGCTATTTTATAGCTATTTGAGGGTGGAGGGATGAAGGGAATGACATTTAACTCAGATCAGAATTCCAGATGTATTTTTGTTACTTACTATATACGTGATTTTGATAAAAATTGTTTAAATTACCAATTAGTAAGAAAAAACGGGTAATTCTGTAGAAACAGAAATATAGGCAGATATTTTGAATAGGAATGTCCCAAAAGAAGCTGTTCCAATGGCCTGTGACCATTGGAGAAAATTAAGGCAGTGTCTAAAGTAATACCACAATACAGTCCAGAGAATGGCTAATATTAGACAGCCTGCCCATAGTATAGTAACTCTTATCAATTTCTGGTGGAATTTCAAAATGGTGAAAACACTTTAAAAAGGAGTTTTCCATTCTCCAGTGAAGGTATGTATAGGCATGGTCATATAATCCAACAGTTCTAATTTTAAGTATAGGTCCTAAAGAAATGCATGTATATATGTGACAGAGGATAGGAAAAACAAAGTTTGTAGAAACATTCAAAACAATCACAAGGCAAAAATAATGCTAATATCACCAATGGGAGGATGGGTAAAGTATGGATTAACAAAAATGATTGAACTTCAGTTATAAAAAACACCATCTATGGAATTTCAACAACATAAAGTTGAACTGAAAAACCAGACATAAATGAATAAGCATTATATAATTTTGATTATAGAAAGCTTTAACTGCATTGTACAAGGAGAGATATTTAAGTAGTAAAGCAATAAAATGACTGGTATAAAAATTGAGGTAGGAGTTATCTTTAAGGAGGAGGAAGGAGGTGGGATTAAGAAGAACATTTAGAGAGTGTCTGGGGACTGGTAATATTCTATTTTTTGACCCAGGTAGTACTTACCGGTGCGTATCTATTTTGTACACTTTTTCTTACATGCATTGTTTTCACAATAAAGTTAAATCTTTAAAATGCAATATTACTAGCTCTTTGTACTGACTTATACCAAATCTCCCAAGGAAGGAATTCACAGTATCACAAGCAAACATATTTGGCTTTCTAAATCTAATCAGAAATTTTCAATTTTTAACGCATCTCCTTAATCACATTTATATTCCATCTCTTCAACCCAATGTCTGAATCAGAATTTTATTTTATTTTTTTTCCTCCCTTTTATTGTTTTTGTCATACAATGCCATGATATCACCATGGGTTTATTTTTTTTTTTTATTAAACATTTTTTTTATTAGTTTTGCCAAACAATGACATGATATCACCATGGGTTTACATATGCTCCCCCTTCAGAACCCCCCTCCCTCCTCCCTCCCCCCGGGAAATCTCGTTGCACCAGTCCCAAGCATCAATCCTGGGCCGGCTATTGCTTAGACATATGATAATTAACATGTTTCAGTGCCGTTCTCCCATATCATCCCACCCTTTCCCTCATCCACAGAGGCCCTGAGTCTATTCTATACATCTGCGTTCCTTTTGCTGTCTCGCATGCTGGGTTCTCGTTACCGTCTTTCTAAATTCCATATATATGCGTTAATATACTGTATTGTTGTTTTTGCTTCTGGCTTACTTCACTCTGGATAATGGGCTCCAGTTTCGTCCATCTGAGTAGAACTGATTCAGATGAATTTTTCCTTAATGCTGAGTAATACTCCATTGTGTATATGTACCACAGCTTTCTTATCCATTCATCAGTTGATGGGCATCTAGGTTGGTTCCATGTCCTGGCTATTGTAAACAATGCAGCGATGAACATTGGGGTACACGTGTCTCTTTCAATTCTGGTTTCCTCGGTATATATGCCCAACAGTGGGATTGCTGGGTCATATGGCAGGACTATTTGCAGTTTTTTAAGGAACCTCCACACTGTTTTCCATAGAGGCTGTACTAGTTTGCAATCCCACCAACAGTGTAAGAGAGTTCCCTGAATCAGAATTTTAAAATGATTGTTTTAGCCTAGTGTGTTTGCAAAAGAATATCAGTTAGGAGAAAAAGTCCCTCTTTTTTGATAGTTTGGGCTTGCTTAAGATTTGAGCTCATAATTCTTGTCCTTGATTGGGTTGCTCATATTCTTTGGCATGTCTCCCATATAGCTTTCTTCCCCATATTTGCTCCACATCCCCAGAGTGAAAAAAACTCATCTTCCATGGGAACTATGCAGAATTTCTGAGGACCCACCATCTGACTCTTCAGTATACCCTGCACCTTACCTTGTATGCTCTAGCAAGACAAGGCATAGGTAGAAAGTACTGGACTTTCTGGACTAACCTACAGTAACTCTCTGGACCCTCTACTACTCAGTAGTTCACATTCAACCTTAAAAAAGTTTGGGAGTTTCTTAAAGGTGTATTTGGCTGAGGGACCATCTAATCTTGAAAAATTGAGAAAGAACCTGAGGTTAGACCCAGGTCTAAGGCATCTGGGGAAGGGATGAGTCCCAGAGTGGTAATCCCCAGGATGGAAAAACACAGCTAAAAACTCCCATTTTATTTTATCCCATCAAGCAGTTCTTCCCTCAGTTTCACTGTAAAACCCTCAGGGAAGAAAATATTAGAGAGGAAACACATGTTGCCCCAACCCCAGTTGTTTAGGAGGGGACAGAGAACAGAGTGTCAGATGTTCGTCAGCTTCACCTGTATTTCCTTTTTTTTTTTTTTTTTTTTTTTTTACCTCTTTGCATTGTCTGTACGTTGTTCCCAAGGATACCTTGGCCTGGGCCCTCAGTGAAGTCCTAAGGCAACGGTCCACCCACTGCCCTGCTTTACTGGCTGAAGACAAACGGCCTTCAGTTTCCCCAAAGTTTTCATACTTGTCATGTTGCTGCCACCCTTGTTACTTCCTGCATTGCATGTTTTACTCTGTAATATTTCAAGGATGTGTGTGTGTGTGTGTGTGTGTGTGTGTGTGTGTGTGTGTGTGTGT